>PVKM010019059.1:0-24534 GCA_004027735.1 Carollia perspicillata | reverse complement strand
ACTGCTCTCAATTAAATAAGGATCCAAGCAAGAAGTGAGTTTGTTCCTCAAAGTTTTGTAGCTCTTTAGCTATCTGACCCTGACTCAAAATAGGCCCTCGGAGTTCTTTGTTATCTATTGTTTGACCCTTACTGCTTGACATTGATTGATGAGCCTTACCTGTATCCCTGTGTGTTACAAACCTAATAAATACCATTGAGGTAAGGACTTGTGGCCCTTCTCCCTTGAGAGACTAGCCCCTTTCCTCCCCCCCAAGCAAATCATGTCTTGGTAGTGTTATGGTCATCTGTGGCAGACGGGGGCCCTGCGTGTCAAGCCCCCCCCCCACACACACACACACAAAAAAAAATTCAAAGCTAGAAGCAATAAGATTTTCTACCTAATTAGGAAAGAGTGAATTGGTTGAGTGAAAATAAACCCTAGAAGTAGCAGAAATAATAATAGATTTTGAAAGACCAGTATTTATTTCATGTTTCTTCTTTGCTAAAATTGAGAAATCCAGAAGTAACATTTCAAGTTTTGTATGGCATTATTTTCAAGCCCGTAGAGATCCAGCATTTTTTCTTCAGCTCTGTCATTCTTGGCAGATAGATAACAATTTAAAGATCTCAAAATGGCTGCTGAAATTCTGGTCATTGTTTTTGTGATGATCAGAGGAAGTTGAAAAGGGTAAAAAGGGGCCCATACCCATTCTTTAGCCACTTTTAAAGGGAAAATTCATTAGGACCCACTCAGCAACAATTGCTTATATAATATTGGCTCCACAGCTGTAACAAAATTTGGTGTCATTTTAACTACCTGAAAGGTAAATCCAGAGTCTATTACTCAGAAATGTTGGTGAATACTTATAACAGGAAACTAAAAGTCTTTTTCTTATCAACTGAATTGAAGAAAGGTATTTTAAAGAAGTACAAATATTTGAGTTAGAGACAATTTTAAGTGGAACTTTGTAAAGTATTGATTTTAAAGATAAATGAATGAGTGAACAAATGAATAATGAATTAGAATTCAGATGTTATATCTATGAGGTGGCTAAAAAAAGTGATGCTGACCCACATAGTGACCAAGTAATAAAATGAAGTAGGAATATTTAATTAGTAAAATCATGTCAATGAAATTTCAAACTCAAGTTAAACTTTCATTATTTTTAATCCTCATCCATGGATATGTTTTTATTAATATGAGAGTGAGAGAGAGAAGAGAGAGAGAGAGACACCAATATGACAGAAAAACATCTGTCTGTTGCCTCCCATATGGGTCCTGATTGGGGATCAACCTTGAAAACCTGGTATGTGCCCCATCTGGGAATTGAACTCACAGACTTTTGGTGTATGGGATGATGTTCCAGGCAGCTAAACCACCCAGACAGGGCAAATTTTCATCATTTTAATAATACTCTAATAAATTATATAATTAGACATTTTAAATAATTAGATGTTTTAATCTATAGATACATATAGACATACATAGCTAGATACATATATGTGTATCTGCTCATAATTAACCCATATATTTATTAAATTAAATTTTTAACATTTTAGGAACCTGTCAGTAATCATCTATTTGTCATTCCTTTGACTGCATTGATGAATTTTATCAAAACACAATTTCAAAATTTGTATTACATTATATGGTATTTGCTTTTGAGAAATATAATATTTACCAAGATATTTTATTCAGATGCTTCAATCAGGTATTTGCAACATAGGAGAAAGCCAACTATTTGTATTATATTTGCATATATATTTCTGTTATTTTGTGGACTATCTTTTCACTCTGAAGATTGTGTTCTTTGATGCACAAAAGTTTTAAATTTTGATGTAATCTAATTTATCTATTCTCTTGTTGTCTGTGCTTTTAGTGCCATAACCAAGAAATCATTGCCATATCCCATATTCTGAAGATTTTCCTCTATGTTTTCTCCCAGGAGATCTATAGATTTAGCTCTTACAACTAGGGTTTAAATCCAATTGGGGTTAATTTCTGTATAAGGTTTTGGGTAATGTTCTGACTTCATTCCTTTACACATGGATTTTCAGTTTTCCCAACACTATTTGTTGAGAAGACTGAACTTCCTTCATAAAATGGTCTTGGCACCATGTTGAAATTAATTGATGATGTATGTGAGGTTTTATTTCTGGGTTCTCTATTGGTCTTTATGTGTCTTTATGCTGGCATACATTGTTTTGATTTTTGTAGCTTTGTAATAAGATTGAAAGCAGGAAGTGTTAGACCATGAACTTTGTTTTTTGTTTTGCAGGATTGTTTTGGTTTTCTGAAACCCCTTGAGATTCCATATGAATCCTAGAATTGATTTTCCCATTTCTATGAAAAATTCATTAGAATTTTAATATCATATCTGTAGATAGCTTTGGGTACTCACATATTAACAAAATTAAGTCTTCCAATCCTTGAACATGGGATGCTTTTCATTTATGTCTTTAATTTCTTCCAGCAATGTTTGTAGTTTTCAATGCACAAATTTGTGCCTTCTTGCTTGTTTTTTTTATGTATTTTATTATTTTTGATGCTATTGTAAATTAAATTGAAAAACATAGTTTAAAAGTAATTTTACAGACATTATTAAAGACCCAGTATTATTTCTTCTTCCCAGTCTTATGTTGCTTTCTCACCAGAATCAATAATTAGCATCAATAGGTATTTGTAGCTTTAAAATGCAATAATATTACTTTACATTAATAATGTACATTGGACTTCGATATTTACTTGTTAAAACACAACATTACAAATTCTAGACTTATTTATGCTAATTCAAATATATTGTGCTGATTGTTTAATCACTGTAATAAAGTTTAGCATGTGACATATAACTTATACGTTCATGTTCTTACTATTCCTTATTTAAGTTCTTCCATTTTTTTTCACTCTTATAATCTGACTGAGTATTTATTGCTGTCCCAGCCTTGTTCTTAGTACTTGTAATGGGTTGAATAGGGTTGCCTTCAAAATTCATGTTCAACAGGAACCTCAAGATATAAACTTAAGAAGACCTTAGTTTTAAGGTCTTTGCAGATGTAATTAAGAAAGATCTTGATTACTTTAAGAAAGTACTTAAATCAATTACTTAAGAAAGATAAGATTACTTTAGATTTAGGCTTGACCTTAAGTCCAATGACTGGTACCATTATCATAAAAGGAAAAGATATAGAAAGACACAGAGGAGGATGCCATGTTAACGCAGACACAAAGATGGTAATGTGTCTGTCTACTAAAGAGTGCCAAAGATTACTAGGAACCAAAGAACCTGGGAGAAAGATCTGGGAAAGATACTCTTTCAGAGTCCCCAGAAAGGAACAATCCTATAGACTGTAATTTTGGGCTTCTGGCTTCCATAATTATGAGAAAATACATTTCTGTTGCTATTAAACACCACCTTTTCATAATTTGTTATAGCAGCAGCACTAGGAAATGAATACAAGTATTAAATCATTTATTCCTTATAAACAACTCTATGAATTAGCTACTACTTATGAATGAGGAAACTGAGGCTATAAAATATCAAATCATTTACCAAAAGCACACAGCTGGAAGGTGATAGAGACAGATAAGAATACCCCCTAGTCATTAGAAATATAGTACATTGCTTATTAATCTGGATTATTTTTAATAATTATTTATAATCAAATGCACATACCTAGCTTCATTGGCTAGCACTGGCTATCAAGAGTGAGAGCTAATTTTTTACCTTCTATCTTATACATTTTAGGAAAAGACTGCTAACTGTATTTTCATACTAAATATTTCCATAAGCTTACATATTTTTTAAAAACCTGTTTTATCTATCATCAAGATTTAAAACTTGTCACATGATGTAGTGGAAGTTTACTACAGCACATTTTGATTATACATATTTAGACATTGCTTTTTAAAGAGGTCTAAAGGAATCTGAAAAAAACTAAAGCAAATGCTAAAATTCCTTTAGGCAGGAAGTATCAGAGGAGTGAAAGCTGGTTTTCATTGTTCAAATAATTATTCTACAATGCTTTAACATTTCACATGTTATGACTGATGAAAAAGTACAAGGCAGTACAACCTATTTAGTAAATCCAGATTTTTGTAGAGCACTAATGAAAAACAAAATCTTTATTATAATACGTGTTTCAATCCAATCATAAATTAATAAACTCTCTCCAATAAGATTTATCGGAAACTCACCTAAGCTTCATATATTTATTTTATTTATATATTTATTTATTTATATTTATAAATAAATTTTTATATTTATTTATTTTATTTATTTATTTTTTTAGCAACAGCATATATTTATTTTAGCAACAGCATGTTTATAAAATATAAATTGTGTACTTTAGCTTACCTATATGTCTTTTTCCTTTTTGTCTTTTAAAATTTCTCTTGCAGAAAGTCTTTCTTGCTGCAATAATTTTAGTTTTTACAATATGCAGCATTTTAAAATAAATATTAATTGAATAGCATATGCTAAAAATTTTTGCATCAGTGTTTATCTAAATTTCATCTTTCTCTCTCTTGCTGCTTAAGGAATGAAAGTAATTTTTCCAACAAAGTAGCTTTTTAAATTTAGGAATCACTATGTATATTTTTATGTATTGTTTCACTGTCCCTCAAAAATAATCTTAGTAACTCTCATAAGCTACTATTATCCTGCCAAAGTGAAGTATTTAATTAATGTTATGTAAAGATAGCATCTCTGTAAACGTTTCTTATTCTCTTTTCTCTATCAGTTCCCTGTACACATTTGTGATGTAAGAAAATGAAGTTAGAAATGTATACCTTATAATCTTACATTTTTGATAAAATAATTCTCCTTTCAACAGATTTTTATTGAGCATCTTCTTTATGCAGGTCTACTATGTGCAGTGTGGTAAATATGTTGAAATTTTATTAACATTACAAACGACAATTAAATGCACTTAAATTTTTGGTAAATTATTTTTTTTAAAGTCTGTCTTATAGTTAATCGATCTTCTGAATTGGTAAGCCAATTAGGTGATATGTTTGTGTCCTTTTTTTCCTTTTAGTGGTGTTGATTATCAGTGATGCACATAGTAACGTTCTTTTTTATTTTTAGTCAGTAAAGCTTACTTAGAAACATACAGTATGTGCACAACTCTATATTTAGCTTAATGCGATATTTTAAGGGATTCAAACAGATTAATAAGACATGCAAAATTCATCAGAAGTAAAGATCAGTGGATGATTATATTGTTATAGAGAGTGTATATTACCAGTTGCGAGTGCCAACAAGATTGCTCTTCATAGGAATACTTTAAAGAAAGTCATTAATTGTGAATATTACACAGGGAAAGATAAACAAATTGGTAACATAATAATATTGCTAATAAAAGCATAATCTAGATTACCAGAGAATGTTATTATGAAATGATGTTGGTGATTATGGAAACACTGCTTTGGTAACTATACTCGTTATCAGGACAATAAGCATACACTGAACTTCTAATAAGTACAAGGACCTCAATACCATATTAGGAGGTTTATTTTATTTTGAGGGGCAATTGGAAGCCACTTACAGTTCCTTAGACTGGGAAACATGAAACAACACGGGATTTGATAAGACTTTTCCCTCTGAGAGCATCACAAGAGTTTAGAAATAAGATTATCATCATTAACAGATTTTTCCTAGTACTTTGCTAAGGCAGTAATGTCTTGAACTGAGACTCTGTAGCAAGAGAGCAAAGGAAAATTCCAAGAAATAGTGTGATGAGTAGGACTTGGTAATTACTCAAACACAAGGGACAGAGAATACAGATACAAAGAAGACTTGAAAGTAAATAGAGATTGTTCTGTAACAAAACAAAGAGTGACTAAATATCTGTCTAATCACAGTGTTTATAAAAAACCACATTGCAGAGTTCACTACACAAACAAAAAATATAATTCTCCATATACAGAGGAGATTCAAACTCTAAACAGCATCAGCCACTTTTGGACAATATTTTAGAGAAGCAGAAGAAAAAAATACTTTTCCCAAGTTCTTTTTGCTGCTCTGTTTCTTTGTGACACAATAGTCAATGGAGTGAGCAGCTATCTGCACCTAGAGAAAAATTACAGATGAGTAAGTGTCAGCAGGGGGAAACATAACATGTGATGTTTTGAAGGGGTCACCTTTGGTTCCAGGGATGCTTGAGTGTTTCTTCAGTGACCTGGAAAATGGAATAGAGAATAGGCTCATCAAATTTGTAGATGAGTTCAATCTTCTGAAGAGAATAAAGACAGAGCTACTCATGAAGGGTAGATTCAGTATGGAAAATGAACTTGGAAAATTAGAAAAAGCAGTGAGATATGAACTGAAGAGAGTTCAAATGGGTCAAATTTAAGGTGGTGCAGCAGAAGGCAGAGACTCGGCCTCAGATAAAAGTGGGAGGAAGGGTGATTTGCAGTAGTGTCGGAAACACTCTCTACAGAATTATCATGCTAAAAACGGTGAGGAATGGTGCTTGCACATCAACAAGGACACAGGGGAACAAAACTCACCGCATTCTAGTACTTCCTGTGAATTTAAACTAGGGGCCTAAAAATACTCACATAAGGCTTTACTTAGCACTCCAGCAATTGTTAGATATCTACTAGATGAAATTCTTTGTTTTGTTTTAGTGCTTCATAACAAATAAAATAATAGGGAATAAATCTAGTTTAAGGAATTAGGATTAGCCCTGGCTGTTGTAGCTCAGTGGACAGAGCACCCACCTGTGAACCAAGGGGTTGCTGGTTCGGTTCCCAGTCAGTGCATATACCTGGGTTGCGGGCCATGTCCCCAGTTGGGGGCACATGAGGGGCAAACACACAATAATGTTTCTCTCTCTCTTTCTCCTTCCTTCCCTTCTCTCCAAAAAAATTAATAAGAATTAGGATCAAATAATTTAGAGAAGAATACAAAAAACAATTACAAAAACCACTACAGTTAAAAAATACTTTATTCTTGAATATAAAAAATGTTCTTAATTGCATTATTTCCAATAATAAGTCATTACCAAGTACACATGGCACTATGTCAGGTATTCAGAATCATCGGTGACTAAAAGGGAATCACTGACCTTAGGAGCCCGTGGTCTAGGGCCCAGATACTAAATATGACAGGCTTTGCCAACCAACTCAACTCTGCTGTTGTGGAGCAAAAGCAACCATAGACAACATATAAAGAAACAGGTATGACTGTGTTCCCATAAAGGTTTATTTACAAATCAGTCAGGGAGCCAAATCTGATCCACTAGCCATGGTTTTTCAACCCACAGGTTAGTAGATCAGGTAGTTGTTACACAAGTTGTCACACAAGACAAATTAGACTGGCTGTCACGTGAAAGAACACCTAGAGTTGATTAAAAAAAGATGACTTTAGAATGATTGTTTGGGAGGGTTTCACTGGGAAAGTGACATTTCAGATAAGATATGAAGAATTGTTCATGGTTTGCCACTCTGCACATAGGGAAATTGGGGCGGAAAAGGGCCAGGTAGCAACAGGTACCAGAGAGTCCACTGTGTACGGAGCCTGTTCTAAGAGAGAGAAGTGAGATGGTTAAGGGGTAAAAGTTGCTGCCATTCAGACTATTATATTCCAATGGACAGATTATATATGCACACACATATATGCATATAGATGAATCAAAGAATTTCAGATAATGAAAAGTACTATGAAGAAAATTAAACAAGTGGATGTGGTAGCAGGATTTAAAGGGAAGGTCATTAAGTATATGGCATTTTTATCTGAACGTAAGGAGACACCCTTGAAAGCACTGGGAGAAAAAGTTCCAACCCAAGGAAAGAGCAAACACCAAGTCTCAGAAGTGGAAATGTCATCATGAATAGAGCAAGAAAGATAACTGGAGTGGCCAGAGCATCTCATAGATCGTGGTGACATTTACTGTGATGGACGAGACTGAGAGAGAAGCAGAGCCAGGAGGAAATGTCACAAGTTCTGTTTTGGCTGCGTGAAGTTCGGTATGTCCCCTAGGCATCTGAGCCAAGATTCCCAACATGGAGTTGCCCAGAAGTCTGTGGCTCAGACCTAAGGAAGGGGCTGGAGCTGAAAGGATGGGTTTGGGAAAGAGTCATTAATACATAGAAAGTCAGTATGCTTGGGTATAGTAGACAAGGGGGACTTCTGAGAAAAAAAATGAAACAGGTAGGAGGGCGATATGGTGCAGGAACTTGAAAGCTATGTTTGTCAGGTTTTATAATTCCAAATGTAGTAAGAAAACCATCACATTTTTAAGCAGGGGATGAGCATGATTCAATTTATAGTTGAGCCTTGTTATTTATGGATTCCTAATTATTTGTAAATTTTATATCACCAATTTGTCTGCACACTAAAATCTATTTGTGACCCCAAGTCAATATCACCGTGCTATCGTGGTCATTTGCAGACACGTACAAAGCAGCAACAAAACTGAGCCTCCAAATGTGCTTGTCCCAAGCCGAGATGGAAGAGGTGTTGTTATTTACATGGTACTATAAATATGTATCCTGCTTGTGGTCTATTTATCACCAGCTATTTTACACCTTTTGTACTTTTTGTTGCTGATTTTGCTGTTTGAAAAGCCCCTAAGGAAAGTGCTGAAGTCCTGTCCGGCATCTCTAACTCAAAAAGGCTATGTTATGCCTTATGGAGAAGATACCTGTATTAAATTAGGTGTGTTTACACATAGGTTACACTGTTGTTGGCTGTGAGTTCAGTGTTAATTAGTCAATAATATATATTATTATATAAGGTGTCTTTAACAGGAAAAACATCTAAGACAAGATTATATGTTGACCAGGTGAAGATATTTTCCCCTAGGAGAAATACAGTATTAATTAATTCATAGGCTCAGTATTCATTAATTTAGTATTTGCACTGACTTTATATAACATTACTACTGTGAATAACAAGAGTACACTGTATGACTCAAAAAGGCTACATTGAATTACACTAGTTGAGCTTATTGTAAGGAAGTTTTTTCTACAGTTGTATAAAACATTGGCAGGACTTCTTTAGGAACAAAAAAAGTAATTCATTTTTCAAACTGTATATATGTAACAACTAGTAATTGAGAAACTTTAGCCTTCAGATTACATGTAACAGTTGGTTTATTTTATTTGTCATTAGATTAAATATAAGTGAAGTTTCAGTGGGCTTTTTCTACCCTAGCCTTGAAATCAACAATGCAGTCATCTGCACATGTGAAACCAAAGCCAAGTGCTTAATGCATGACAAATAATCCTTGTTTCAGTAGGTGCTAGCCTCTGCTGCTGTTGGTGCTACTGCTGTTCCGAGTGCCCTGGGTAGAAATGCCCTGTTTGGACTCTGAGATGACACTCTCAAGGGACAGAGGTGGCAACATTAAGCAGATTAACCAGTTCCCTAAAGGTAGGTGTGATTCACCGCAGTCTCTGATTAGGCCTGCCATTCTAGCCTGCATCCCCTTCCCTGGTGGCCCCTGGTTGGTACAATACATTATATGGGCTCATGCTACCCAGAGATATTCTGTAAACAAAAATACGGAGTATGGATTCAGTGCTGGTGCAGCTGCCACTTAACTTTGGAATCAGAGTGAGGCAAAGGCAAAGGAATTGAGGCGTGTTCAGGCCAGTGTCTTCTAAGTAAGGAACCAAAGAGTGATGTCTTATATGAATGAAAGTCAAAGAGTGATTTTGGAGCCACATGTTAGGGACAGCTAGAAGCTTTAAAAGATGTTAGAGTAGGGTGTGGCTGGAGGCCTGGTTTATGGTGGTGCTGTGAGGACAACCAGGTGACAGGAAGGCAGCATAAAACCAGGTTTAGAGCAAGTCAGCAAATTAGGAAATAAGAAAAGCAAATGTTTTAAAAGTGTGAGAAAATGTATAATCATAGAGATACAATGAATACACAAGGGATTCAGTAAATGCAAGCATAAAATATCAGTTTTGTTTGTAACTTTCTCTATTTCTTTAATTCTCTCCACGTCCTGTTGCCTCCTGCTTTTCCATCATGAACTCCAATATTTCAGGAACCTATTCTTCAGAATCTGAGCTCATAGTTATTGATTTTATCCTTCTTTCCATTTACCTCTTGCTTTCCTCTTTGTCTCTTCCTTTGTTGCAACTGGCTAAAATAAAATATTGTTTTTATGTTTATGTTTTACTTTTCTTCCAGATTGTGAGTTGTTTTCTTTCTTTAAAGGAAGAAAGGTTACTGTAAGTTTTATTTTGTTCTGAGTGGAAGACTTAGTCTGTGTGGGATGCGGACGCTGTTCACCTGTCCTTTCTCCTTGGGTACCCAGGGCCACTCTGCTCAGTTCGCAGCCACCCAGCGCCTTCTCTCGGAGCCTCCCTGGAGCTGGATTTTCCTGGTTTCTAGAGTTGTCTGTTTACAATTCTCTTCTCTTTGAAGACCTTCCCCTAGTCTTTGTCACTTCTAGTCACTACTCATGTCTTAGCTTCTATGTCACTTCCTCAGACAGGTCTTCGAGTAAACCAATCAAGAGTTTTTACTGATGAGTATTATGTAGCAGCCCTTGTCCTGAGTAATGGATTATAGCAGTGAGTGAAAGAAATAAAAATGTCAACCTTCAAAGGGTTTACAATTAATGTGTTTTGCTGTATATAATGTGCACTTTTTTGCCCAAAATTTTGAGGGAAAAATAAGGATATGCATTATATCCAAGGGACACAGGTAGGTTTGGACTTGTGGAAGGTTGTAAGTTTTAAAATGTTGTTCAGGGAAGACCTCTCTAGGAAAATAATATATGAGAAAAGACAAAAAGAAAGTGAAGGAATGAGCCATGGAAATCTGGGGTACAACAGACAGAGGAAGTGTTAATTCTAAAAAAAAACAAGGAAGAAACAGTAGGGAAATTTGAGCTGTGCAGGGGCGATTGTAGATGAGGTCAGAGAGGCAACTAAGCGACATTTCCAGCCATTCTGCCACAGCAGCCGGGGTAGAACCGTGCTGGAGAGGAGCAAGGATGCTGCCTAAAGGGGTCTCTCTTATGCTCCTCCTCTTTTCAGCTCTTTTTATCTTTCAGGGCATCCTCTCCGTCCTCCTTCAAAAGCGCTTATTAAAATGCACGATTTTGTATTCAACTTTACATTGGTTTATTTGGCATTATACCTCATCCTTTGGAATATATGCTCCCTAAGGGCCAGGGCAGTCTCTTTTATTCACTGGTGACATTGTTAACAATTTTGTTCTTTTCTTTGGTCAGCAGGTATTGAGCCCAGGTGAGTGTCTGGACCCACAGTAAATATTTAATAAATAATTGCTGTTGAAATTGTTAAACACCCCTATCATGTGTTATCTCCACTTTAGAAATTGGTTAATTTTGTCTTCCAGGAGTTAAATAACTTGCCCAAGTAAAATCGGATGGTAGGAATTAAATTAAGGTTTTTTTCTTTTCTTTTTTAAAAATTCCAAATACAAATGCTTTTAATCAATGCATTATTAACTAAATTTTTTATAATTTTCTATAACAATATGAATCAATATTTGTTTTTTAAATTGTCACAAAACATATTCAAATTCCAGAAACTCCTTTTAATTTTCTATTTTAATGGGAAAGATTGATATGGTATATACTAGTTTAACACAGCATTTCCCATTATTATTCAGAGTGTTACTGTATTACATGGTTTATATATAAAACAATCTTCCCTCTTCCTGTAAGAATGATGGAATAACTTTTAAACAACAATTGTGGTTTTTGTTTATGGCAGCAGGCAGATCTCCAGGGACTGTAATCTTTCCAGTACATCTTAGACTCAGCTAACAATAAATAGAATCACATTTCCAGGAGGTTACCTAATATTATAAAAGGCTTTTGCTAAATCTCAAGTGATCTTCAGTAACATTTTACTGCCCTGTTGCTATAGCTTTCCATGTGTAAGTGTATACAGGCTGTTTGAAAGTCTTCAAGAGTGAACTTCACTGGCAATACATCCTTGGTTCATCTGTCTCTTCAGAGAAAATAATGTATCTTGCTAATGCGCTTAAAAATCCTTACCTAGCCTTTTTATTTTGTATTATGAAACTAAAAATTATCGCAAAGTGGGTTAAATTAATGCACATTTTTTAAAGTTACTTTTATTTATTTTTTAAAAATTTTATTTATTTATTTTTAGAGAGAGGGGAAGGGAGAGAGAAAGAGAGGAAGAGAAACATTGATGTGAGAGAGAAACATCCGTTCCTTGCTTCTCGCAAGTGCCCTGATGGGGACTGCACCTGCAACCCATGCATGTGCCCTAATTGGGAATCAACCAAGGACGTTTTGGTCTGTGGGACAACATCCAAGCAACTGAGCCACACTGGTCAGGGCTAAAGTTACTTTTAAATATAAGCCTTTCGATGATGCATTTACCTGTTTACAATAAGCAAAATATCAATTAAACATTTTCTTTTCAAATGGTAAAATGCGATATTAAGAGTTTCAGGACACACTCTTAGAATCTGAAAACTCATAAAAGTGACATAACCTGATTCGGAGTATTCATGTGTTTCTACTTTTGATACAGGTGTTTGTAAGGAGAAAAATAATGAACGGGAATGGCAGAAAGCAACACTTTCTAGTAACATTAAAGATTTCTTATTCATAATCTCAAAAATACCACCACAAGCCCAGCTGACCTATAACTGAGAAATTAGGCTGGGTGATATATTTTGTCTCATGAGCAATAAAATGGCTCGGTGTTATCATGCCTTTCTCTCAGAACCTGTTAGTCAGTCACAGATTCCAGGGGGATACCATGCGGTGTTGAAGAATTGTTTATAATTTCTTCTTTCATTCTGTTTCTTGTTCAGGAACATATCAGAAATTTTAAATTTGACCCAGATAGTGTAAGTTTTTCTCTAGCAAATCTCATTTTCTCCTCATAGCACAAGGAATGTCTATAATGCACCACTAATCAATCCTGGAAATTCAATCATCCTTTGAATAATTAAATTAACCTAGATGCTTTTCATTACATGCTGATACATCCAGACAGCTAATTGTATTTTAAATTAAATTTATATGTTCTGTGAGAATTGTAAAGTTCATTTTAAAGTTTATGAGGTTTCAGAATTCTAGAGTTTATCTATTTTCCCTGTCAGGAAGATAGAACAAATGAAGTAGGGAATAGCAATTCACCTAGAAGGATACTGTTAAAAGAACATTTTTGAGACATAGTTGTGGCCTTAAATCCCTCTCCCCATTGGCCTACAAGGTTTCCCCCACTTAAATGTTGCCTCACTGTTGCGGACACATCAGACACATCAGCGTTTTCATGGCCTCTGATACCAGAGATCTGGCATCTGCTTCTGTCGCAGTCCTATTTACTTCTTCTCCATGTCCTGCCTCTTAGAAAGAAAATCTATTTTATGAAAAATATTTCTTCTACCCTTGGGAGCCCCAGAGAAAGAAGCAAAAGGTTGAGATGGCCTGTAGCGGATTGTTTATGGCAGTATCCAACAAGCAAGATTTTGTATGTCTACATATGCTGCAAGTCTCATTTTAACTCAGCCCTTGGGACCAAAATGCAGTCATGCTGCCAAAATCTACTCTTCGAAGTTCACTGATAACAGAGTTTTAGGACAGAACACTTTCCAAAGTGTTCAACCAATAGGTGGCTTAATTTTCCTTCATATTTTATCCATTTGTAAATTTAAATATATATTATAGAATTTGTAGCTCTATTTTATGATTAAGTCTGATAAGTAAATGCTTATTTATTTTTCACAATAAAATTAAATTATGTGTTTATTATACTTTACTATGTTGGGTACTTTTTCTTTGTTTACAATACATTTAAATACACATGCCATCTATTCTTCAGTTTAGGTGTTTGAACTTTTTAAAACGCGGGTAGACTTTTTTTTTTTTGGTAAGTTGAATGCTTCTTACACACAGTGAAATATGAAATGTCCAAACACACTGTAATCTCCCATCTGAACTGTTGCTTTCTCTGGATCCGTTTCAGGGGGTTTTGGCCTAAGCACAGAGAGGTGTCCGCTGATTTTACAAGCCAAGACTGACATATGTGTTTTTCAGAACTCTAGAATGGAGTAAGGAAAGGTATTCATACTCAAGTCAAAGCAATGCTCAGGGGAAGAGCAAGTGTGTTCACTAAACTTGTATTACACCTGATATTCTGGGGTCAAGGTTTTAGTTTGAGGTTTTGTAGATCAGCATATTCATTATTACTGCAAGTAAATCAGATATTTGATTTTGTGTCTTAAATGACTGTGGACATATAAGCAGCTCAGGTCAATGTAGCCACCAGTAAAAACAAAGAATGTACAAGCTTTCTTGTTTTGTTTTTGTGGTTGTTTGTTTTCTCTTTTCACTGCCATATAACCAAAAAGAAGTTGCAGGAAAACAACTATAAATGGCTTTGTGGCATTTTTTTCTCCATAATATTAATTCACCTCTGGGATAGAAATTTTTCCCATACTTGTCATTTCTTATTAAAAGCCTAAGGAAACTAGAGACAAAGATTTTTCTTATATTTATAATACATATAACTTCTCGGCTCAACTTTAATGGCAAATAAAAATTTTAAATTCAAATATGGTGTAATTTCATTATAAGTTTATCAGCAGTGATTTACACAACTATTCACATAGTTCAAATAATATGGTTTTTAAACAGATCCACATGTGCAGACTGAGTAATGGCACATTCAATATTCTTTGTCTCACTAAAAGTTACATTCCAAAAAAGGTTATCTAGGCATTCTCTACTAATGTCAGCAGTTCACTTCTGAAAAACAGAAGTTCTGTGTGAAAATAATTGCTGAAAGCCCATTTCCTATTATTTGAAAGGTAGAAATTATGTTGCATTGCAGATCCATCTCAAGTCAACCAATTGTCTAAAAGGACTGTGCGTAATAACAAATGCTCATGTTAGGATACTATATGTTTAAAAACATTAGTTTCTGACTTACAAAAGAATAACATTGATTGTTTAAAGCATAAGAAGTAAATGCAGTACACTGAATTCTTTCCACGTCTTATAATAAGCATTCATTTATGATGCATGTCAAATGCATCATATAAATAATAAATATTTACTTAAAATTCAGACAACGATATACAATTAAAAAGAAATTGTGTGATCGTTCTGGCTATCTCCTATACCTAAACAAGTGCCTTAAGACAACGATATTATTATCATGAACAACCACGCTAGTTTACTGGGCTTAGTTGGGTAGTTCTAGCTTCAGGTTTCCCGCGTGACTGCAGCTGGGTGGCAGCTACCTTTGCAGTTACCGTAAGGTGCAGCTGGACAGGACTTCCAAGTTGTTCCTGCACAGAGCTGGCAGCCGATGCTGGCTACTGGCCAGGAGATGGACGGAAGTGTCTTCCCCAATACCTACTCGTGATCTCTCCATGGAGTTCTCTTGGCATAGCGGCTTACTACTAACGTGAAACATTATAATAACAAGCATTGTAAGAAGTCCAGGCAGCAGCTGTAAAGCTTTGTGTAATTTATTCTCAGAAATCCCCAAACATTATTTCTGTTGTATTGTTTCCCTTACAAGGGAATCACTAAGACCAGTTCAGATCGAAGAAGAAGGGGATTAGATTTCACCTCTTGGTCCCTGGTGCACTTCAGACATGCAGAAAGTGAGGTAATTGATACTGTACATATTTTCTATTACCTATCACAGAAGTTGACAAACCACAACGTTGACATAAAAACCCATCTTGCCACCTGAGTGTCTAAATAAAGCTTTATTTTAACAGTGCCCCACCCATTAATTTACACGTTGCCAATGATGTTTTTGGTTCTTTACCAAAGCAGAGTTAAAATAATTGGGGCAGAGGATACCCTTACTATCCAAGGTACTTACTATCCAAAAAGGTTGCTAACCCCTTCTTCCACAGAAATTTCCTGAAATTCCCTGTTCCTGGCATAGGTGAAGTCCTGAAACTTGCAAACAAGTTCAGAAATAAGGCAGGAAAGGGATGGAGCAGTCACTGTAACTGGGTTTTGAGGATGATGATTCATCAGGTGAAAGAGGGACAATTTTAGATGCAACAATCGATTAGAGGATCTACCTGGGATTTTCCATTAGTTTCACGCTAAACTAAAACTGGACACTTTTGGAAACATTTTTAGGGGATTTAGCAGTTGCTTTTGAATTTTAAAATCAAGGCAAAATTGAGCTTTGCTTACACTTGTTTTTGTGTTGGAGCTCTGTGGATGTTGTTCGAAGAGACATCAGACCGTTTTCACAGAAGGCTATTCATTCATCACACATCCAAGGATGATGCGTGTGGCTGCATACCGACGCTTCCTCAAGGTGCTGTCCAGTGATTTCAGTGACTGCGTGTCCGGGTTTTTATCACTGCAGATCTTCTTCAGACTACGATTACCATTTCTCTGAGTAAAATTTAGAAGCCCTTGATATTTATTTTTTGCCTCCTCAAAGCCAGTCACCATTGTGAATGCAACCATTCCCTCCTTGTCATCAACTATGTTTTCAAAGCTTGAAATCAGCCGCATATTGCAGAATTCATTTCTTCCATTTGTGAAACAGCTCTGTGCCATGACTCCACAATAAACTCAAAAAGCCTTTTTTATGTAAAAGTTTTTCCAAAGGTCTTTCAGGGAAGCTTCTTTGTTGGCATTCATACCCTGGATTACATGTTGCATAGGCAAATAATAGGCCCCCAAACAATGCAACACCCACCTTCTCCAATGAGGTTTGAGTGCAGGAAAAGTACTAGAATGTTGTCACCACATTACTACACTGTCAGAATGTCCAGGAACATGGTTGACATTGTGTGAAGTCTCCTTTGCAAAATTTTGTTTTGGCCATATTCTCCTTTGCAAGGCACATCAGTTAGAATTGTATATAATTCACAAAAACCTTCTCATCAACCAGTGTTGATGTCAAAACCCTGGGCAGCTGGCAATGTGCTTTTGGGCATATCTTGAGATCATAGAAGTTCACAGATGATGGCTGCAGAGAGTTTGAATGTAACACCCAGCAATTAAATTATCCTCCCCTGGAGGTTTTGTGATCAGATGGGTTTTTTTTTCTAACTATAACATAAATATTGAGAAAGGCAAGCACTCCAAAACAAACCATTTTTTTACACTGTACAATTGTACAATTGCTCAGCCGCATGGCCTCATATACATGTATTTGTAAACGAAACAGCGATTTGGTGTCCACCTCACTGTCAGCTGCAACTGCTGTTCTCACTGTTTTGATCATTAGTGTGACTTGATTATGAAGCACACAGTTCAGCTCTCATTCCTTTAATAGTTCATCTTTCTCCACCTTCAGCTTCTCAGAAGTGTTTACATTCTCCTAGGTTAATGTGGAACAAAGTGAAGTGTCCTCATCACCCTGCCTTGATACCCACTTTTCTAGATTTATCCAAAGCTTTTCTAACATACAGTGGTGTATTTTGTCCCACTGCACATATTACTGCCAAAATGCCTTATGACTTTTACTTATGTTTTCACTATTTGACATCGTATTACACAAGTTGATGACTGAACTGCACTGTGCGCACACGAAGTTTTTGGTGGCTCTCTGTTGTCAAACAACACTATTTTCATTTTCTCTTCTGTTATACATGAAGAGAAAATTTTACTTTACTTACCTCCCACACTCTCCTTTGAACTTTCTCAAACTTTTAAAGACAATTTATAACATGAGGAGTAAGTATAAGCAGACAGTATTGAAACGAGCTCAGGACACTTGTCCAAGGAGAGCAAATAATGACAAGTGCGGTCCTCTTGGTGCAGTGACATTTGACAGTCACATCCCTGTATCAACACTCAAAATACTTTTTAAAATACCTACCTGTGATTTTGCTAATCTACAGTTATATTTAGCATATAGCATGCAATTTTCTCTTTATATAATTTTGTAAAAAATCTTTATTTGAGGATATATATATATATACATATATATTTTTTCTCAATAGACATGAGTAGAAAACTATAATTTAAGGAATTATAATATTGAAAAACTAGAGATTATTTTATCAAAAAAGTGTTAATTGGAGAGAGGATTTACAGAATATGCCTATACAGTGTGGGTCAGACATAGGCATACATTGCTTATGTGAAAAATAATACAATAATTAATAAATAATTATACAGGAATAAACATGGTGTTTCACATATTCACAACTGTAAAACTACTTTTGTCCATCCTGTATATAGTTTTCATTAACAGATAAACTACCTTCAAAAAATAATTCAAATAATAACTTATGTAATTATATTTTAGCCTCTTTACTCACTTTATTAAATACATAGCCACAACTAAAATTATTTTAAAAGACAAATGTAGGCTTTGTCATACATATAATGACAAGCATATAGAAACATATACCTATTATGGCTGTAATATCAAAGACTGAAAGTCAAGAAAATCAGAGAACTTTTCTTCTTATTATCAATCAAACATTTTAATGGATGCTGTGGTAAATAAAATAGCTGTCCACCAAATATCACTTTTCTTTTCCATGGTAATAGGATATAGAGTCCAGGCACATGGCTGGACTACCTTATCCAGCCTCCTTGAAGGTACATGCGGCCACATTATTAAGTTCTTCTAATAGCTTAAAAGGTGGGGCTTCCAATAAGGACACACTTGCCTTCTCCACTCTGACAATCTCCTTCAAATGGCTGGAAGTGGCAGGTGACAAGTTCCTCAAAAACCCAGAGTCTGAGAGTCACTGAATCACCACATGAAAAAGAGCTACTTTCCAACGTTCAAGTCTATTTTGGATTATTATGTGAATAATAAATAAACTGCTGTGTCTATGTCATTAATAATTTGGCGAACTGGCTGTTATTGTAGTTTAGGCCTATCATAACTGTGAGAGAAACAAGTTAATATATTGAAATATTTGTGCAAAACTTTCTGACTTGTAAGTATTTTTTTGTATTTTCATTGAGAAGGTAAGGATTACACAAATTCAATCATTTAAAAAATTAGAAATGTAGAATTTTTAATTTAGATATAACCTCCAAATTTGCTATGGACATGGACAATAGTGTGGGGATGGACTGTGGAATCCGAGGTTGGGCTGGGTGGAAGAGGGCAAAGGGGGAACAACAATAAGAAAATATTTTGTTTTTATTTTGACTTTTTCCTTGAGAATTTAAACATATGGCATGGTTTGATAAATTTTCTGTCATTACTTTTTATTTTATTGTATACTTGTTTGGTGTGAAGTTCTTCCCCACACAGCAGGTATAGAACTACAAAAAGAGGGCCATGTCCCATATGTTTTGCATTGGCCCATTCCCCCTGTTATATCTGAGGCACATGGTAGGTTCATAACAGATAACTGTGATGTGGAGTTGACACGAACACTGCAGTAAATACAACTAGCTGTCAACCAATTCCAGTTCTCTATTGGTCTTTTCTACCATGATTTCCTCAAATATGTACAGTCTTGCCTATACAGTGAAAAGATGATCACACTCAGCTCAGGCAAAAAAGTAAAAAAGCATATTTTTTATCTTTTTTCTCTTTTACCATAGAAAGGAAGATAATAATATTTTTAATCCTGACCCAGGATATGTTTATTTATTTGAGAGAGAGAGAGAGAGAGAGAGATCATAGGTGTCCCAGATAGGGATTGAATCCTCAACCTATGTGTGTGCCTTGACTGGGAATTGAACCTACAGCCTTTTGGTGTATGGGACAACACTATAAGCAACTGAGCCACCTGGCCAGGGTGATATTAATAAAATTTTAAAAACTCATCACAACTCATCACCAATTTATCTTGGAGTTGCTATGAGATAAGATTTTTCTCCCCTTAGTCATTTAAGCATGAGATTCAAAAATATTAATTGTGATTCCCAACCATCAACAAGCACTGTGTTACAGTAGTATGTCTAATCTGAGGTTTTACCTTCCATGATTTATTCTCAAGGTCAACTGTGGTCTGAAAATATTAAATGAAAAATTCCAGAAATAAACAGTGCTCAAGTAACCATTATTTTACTTAATAATGCCCTCAAAGCACTAGAATAGAAATACTGGCAATTTGGATATGCTGAAGAGAAGCCCTACTGTGCTTCCTTAGTGAAAGGGTGGATGTTCTCTACTTAATAGGGGAAGAAAAAAGTCCTATGCTGAGGTTGCTAATCTCTATGGTAAGAAGTAATCCTTTATACGTGAAATTGTAAAGCAGGAAAAATAAACTGGTAATTGTTTGGCTGTCACATATCAAACTTCATTACACGATAAGTGCTTGGTTACAATGAAAAAGGCATTGCATCCGTAGGTGGAAGACATGAACAGAACCTCCCCTGTGTGGTTTGGTAGTACCTGTGATTTCAGGCATCCACTGAGGGTCTTAGAATATGTACCCCACATAAAAGAGAAAATAACTGTATTTTAATTTATGATTGTTCATAATCATAGAATTGAAACAAAATTAATTATATTAAAGTCAATATATCAATATAATAATTAAAGTCATATTTCCCAATATAATATCTCAAAAATTAAGCACATTTGAGAAATCATAGTTAAAAATAAATTGAATAGTAATTAAGTAATTTCTATTTAAGTAACAGATTTTATAAATAATACAATAAATAAGCATAGGTTTTGAACAAATATATAATGGAATGAGACATGTGTCTATAAATACCCACCATAACAACATTATTAGAAATACTGTTATTTCATCAACCATTGAAAGTTTAATAAAAAACATCCAATATTGTTTTTAGTTGCTCTTTGTTATTTTATTTTTTATAAAGTATTTCTCCACTGGTATTAGTAATTATTACCTGGAAATATTAGACCATATTTATTAGTATGTTCATATGAGGTTAAAAGAGTAATTGAATAAACAAACATATTTTGAAAAATAAACTAAATAATGTGTATTTGTCCTCCAAGTACTGATTTTATTAGTGGTTTAAATCTTTTTTTCTTTTAATGTTTTTTAAGGATACAATTAAAAATATGCTTGTATAATTAAACACTGCCTAAGGTATTGTGTAACTATAAATAAAAATAATAATTCTCAGGAGTACGTTTCTATGTCACCACACACTGAATTCAGAATTTATAAATAATATTAACTTACATAAGCATAGTAGTTTAGAGCAAACTTGCTCTTTTGCTGAGTCATTTCAATGTCAGTTTTGGCATCCTGTCAAACAGCAGAATACATGCAGTGATGTCTTAAAAACAAATCAGCATAATTTAAAAAAAAAACAGACAAAAAAGAACTAGGCATGTTTCCAACAGTCAGATGCCAAGAATTATTTTCCCATCAATCCATTTCCCTCCTTTTCTAGAAAAAAAATATTAGGAGGAGGGACATTCTTTTCTTTTTCTTTAAGCAGTTTTCAGCACCTGAAGTTGTACTAGCAATTCTTGTTAAAGTAATTGAAAAAAATCTACTAAATTCTCTAGCACAATCTTAGATGTTCTGTTCTTGGGTCTCTCTCTTATGCCATTTAATTAAAGACTGAGGCTACAGTAATGGTTGGCTCTCTCCAAAGGGAAGTTTGTGTGGAATTTGAGATGATAATTCCTCATTTACAAGTAGGTGATGCAAAGCAATGCTTGTGTTACCAGAGAACCAGGAACTATGGTATTATTGTCCCTTATCCTTGGTATACAATATTCCTATTTCCTGTTTCTCCCAATAAGCCATAAATAATATTGTGCACCTTAACTAATATTCAGTACATATTGTTTCACTACCATTTATGTTCTGTTACGATTCAATTTCTATAGTCATATGAAAATACCCCAGTAGAATGGTCAGCATCATTGCCCTATGTTCAGGCCAACTCACTGAATGGATTCTTTCTTGACTATAGGACAAGGTATCCAGCAATTTACATTGTCCTCAGGTTTGTCCTAACACAACTCGAAAGTGTGATTGGGGGACATGGGTAGAGGGTAGAAGAGGTAAGTTTTTACCTTAAATTTACTCATTTAAAAATTCTCTTAAAACACATAGGAGAAAAAAGGAAAAATGTTGATTGACATGACAATCTCCTTTTCCCCCCTATAGTGTAGTGCTATAAAAACACATTAAAAGTCCCTTAAATTACTTCTGAAGTAGTACCTTTTGGAATTATTAAATTCCCAGGAATTAATCATATTTGTCACATATTAACTCTGTAAAAGAAGCATCAGTTTTGTTAAAGGATCCACAATTAGAGTAGACCTTATATTCTTTGTAGAGATTAAGATGCAGAAATTCAGTCAGACTGGTTAGAGGCACTGAAGTGCCACTTTCATACAGGTGGTTAAAAATAAGCCAACCAACCACCTCTTGAAGGATTATATATCTTTCATGTTTAATGTGTTTTAATTATCCAAAGTTATTTTATGCTTTTCTAAATATAAAAGCTTATGACCTAAGTCTGAGCAAGACTAAGAAAGAAAATCTAGACAAAACTAAATTATTTCAATGTCTTTTAATATATAAAAAGTAATTATAGATTTAATTCAATACAGGCAGCTATTGCAATTTTTAAAATTTATTATAATAGATAGTCTTGCCTTTTTCTACACTATAAACACCTCCCAAAATTGAGTCATACTACTTATACACATGTAGCTTGATCGATCATTTACAGAGTACATTGGCAAAATATGTATTGTGCTTGACCCAGAATTTTCACACCTAAGAATTAACATAAAGGAAATAAATGAATAAAGTGATTTAGATTCAAAGCAATAGCTGTAGGATTTTATCACACTATTATTGATAATAGGAGAAAGTTGACAACAGCCTAAGTGTGAATAATGGTTCAATAATTAGTAAAGTATTATTTGATCACTAAAATGATGTTGTACATATTTAGGTACATAGAAATATGTCCATGCAACATCAAGAAAATAGTATATGGAAAGTATCCATATAGGACTTCTGGTAAAGATGAAGGTGTAGGTAAACATGGCTTGCCTCCTTGCACAATCACAGCAAAAATTACAGCTAAACTACAAAACAAATATCACCCACAACTGTCAGAAAATTGAGCTGTATGGAAATCCAACAACCAAAGAATTAAAGAAGTCACATTCATCCAGACAAGTAGGAGGGGCAGAGATGCAAAGACACAGAATGGGCAGTCCCATATCCAAGAGTGGTGGATAAAAATTGAGAGGGATACCTTGGGAATGAGGACTTCCAGCCCCATACCAGACCACCCATTTAGGGGTTCTGATGACAGGAAGATAAGTCCTCATAACTTCTGGCTGTAAAAACCAGTGGGGTTTGGGATGGCAGAATAAACAAAGGCATTCTCAGGAGTCTCCTCATAAAGGACCCACAGCAGTTTTAGGACTTGCAAAGAATCACTCCCTCTGGGCTGAAGTACCAGGACAGCAGCTGGAAGGTAACCAGTAGCATACGGGGAGGAATTGAAGTATCTGGCATCAGTGCAAGTGCTGGGGGGACAGTTTCCTCTTGGAAAAAACCTCCAAAAGCCAGGTAGCAGCATTGTCCCCTTTCTTAGCCCCCCCATCCTCCCCCCACACATAGAGCCACAGAGCTGAGACACCACATTAGAGACTCCATCAACCTGGTTAACATGGTTACCTTGACCTGATGATTACCTAAGGTTCTGCGCCGTCCAACTCACTAGTGAGCTTTTCTACAATAGGCCACACTATGAAGATAGGGAGTCAAAGCAGCTCTACCTAAATACAGAAACAAACACAGGGAGACGGCAAAAAATGAGGAGACAGAAATATGGCCCAAATGAAGGAACAGGTCAAATCTACAGAAAAAGAATTAAACAAAATGGAGATAAGCAATCTATCAGATGCAGGTTCAAAACACTGGTTATTAGGATGCTTAAGGAACTCATTGGGTACTTCAACAAGATAAAAAAGACCCAGTCAGAAATGCAAGTTACAATAATTGAAATAAAGACACTTTTACAGGGAATCAACAGTGGAATGGATGAAGCCAAGAATCAAATAAATGATTTGTAACATAAGGAAGAAAAAAGCATTCAATCAGAACAGCAAGAAGAAAAAAGGAATCTGAAAAAATGATATGGTAAGGAGCCTCTGGGACAATACCAAGCATACCAACATTACGGTGCTGAAAGGAGAAAAGAAAGAGCAAGAAATTGACAACTTATTTGCAAAAATAATGAAAGAAAACTTCCTTAATTCGGTGAAGGAAATAGACATATAAATCCAGGAAGCAGAGCCCCAAACAAGATGGACACAAAGATGAACACTCCAAACACATCATAATGAATATGCCAAAGGTTATGCCCTGGCTTCTGTGGCTCAGATGCCTGAAAATCAAAGGGTTGCTAGTTTGATTTCCAGTCAGGGCACATTCCTAGGTTGTGGGCCCGGTCCCCACAAGGAGGTACACAAGAGGCAACCACACACTGATGTTTCTCTCCCTCTGTTTCTCTCTCCCTTCCCCTCTCTCTAAAAATATATAAATGTAATCTTTAAAAATAAAAAAAATAAATTAAATGCCAAAGGTTAAACATAGAGCATCTTGAAAGCAGCAAGAGTAAAGCAGAGAATCCCCTACAAAGGAGTTTTCAGAAGACTGTCAGCTGATTTCTCAAAAGAAACTTTGCAGACTAGAAG
>PVKM010019058.1:0-24527 GCA_004027735.1 Carollia perspicillata | reverse complement strand
TGCTCTTTCTTTTCACATACCTCTCAAAAGATGTCCCAATCCTTCAGAGCACATAGCTGCATGTAATTTTACATTCATTCTTTTTTTTTATTACTTACTTGACATCCCTCTTCCCCACTAGACCATGAGTTCCACAGGCTAAATGTATTTAGCTAATCACAATATTCTCAGTGACAAACACAGTAGCTGGCACATATATGGTTGAGTGAAAAAACAAATTACTAGAGTAAACTTTGGTACATCCAGACAATGGAATATCATTCAGTGCTAAAAGGAAATGAGCTATCAAGCCCTGAAAAGACATGGAGGAAACCTAAATGCATATTACGAAGTGAAAGAAGCCCATCTAAGTTTCCATACTACATGATTCCAAGTAAATGACATTTTGAAAAAGGCAAAATTGTGAGCACATTAAAAAGATCAGTGGGTTTTTGAGGTACGTGGAGAGGGAGGGATAAATAGGCAGAGCACAGATTTTTAGGCAATGAAATTACTCCATATGATACTATAATGGTGGGTACATGTCATTTATACATTTGTCCAAACCCATAGAATATAATACCCAATCAGTGAAATCTAACGTACACTGCAGACTTTGGGTGCTAACGGCGTGTTAACATAAGTTCACCTGTTACGATAAATGTACCACTCCGGTGGGTCGTTGATAAGGGGGGAGGTGGGGGCACATGGGAACACTCTGTACTTGCCACTCCTCATTTTGCTATGAACCTAAATGGCTCTAAAACTTGAGTCTATTAAAAACAAATGAAAAAGACATGAATGAATGCAATTCATTCCAGTGGTCCCCCTGGCACTTAAAGTAAAATCCAGACTCTTTTCCACCACTGAGGGAGCACCACAGGATCAAGCTCCTGCCAGTATTTCTCTCTCCCTCCTGCCAAACTCAGGTGACCCTGACCCCATTCATGGTCCCCAAACACACCAATTCCGGCTTTACTTGCTCTTAGAAAATTCTTTCTCTAAGAATTGTCACATGGCTGCCTTCTTCCATCTTTCGGGTGATTAGTTAACTCATGTGTAGGGACCCACAACAGGGAGGGTGCCCCAGTGACCCAGCCCACATTGCAAATCCTAGCCAAAGTCAGCCTTCACTTGAGGGAAACCAAACACCAATGACAGTCCTCCAACTCAGGGTGAGCTACCTCGCCTAACCCTAAAAACAGGACCTGCTGGCTCCATGAGGAAATCCCCAACCTCCGAGTCAATCCTGCCCTGGGTTTCCGCATTGCCTCTCCTAAGGCTCTGTAAATGTGTCTCGTGCAAAAATGCCTCAGGAAAAGGGCTCCACTGCTTGAGAGGCACTGGACTTCTGCAGTCATGCATTGTTTTCAAACTCGTGACAGAATTGTGTTGATTTTGTCGTTTGACACAGGTGTTGCCTCCTAGGAGAGGTCTCCCCCATATAAGCGAATCAGAAGCATCCCTCCTTCCCCTGACTACCCAATTTAAAATAGCTCCTTCCACCCTGTTTCACTTTATGTATAGCATTTCGCTACATGAAGTGATCTTAATTATGTATTTCTTTGCTTTTCTTATTGCCGTACCCACTAGATGGTAAATTCTACGAAAACAGGGAACTACTTTGTCTTTTTCATTACTGAACACACAGCACTGAGGCACCTGGCATATAGTAGGTGCTTAGTGAATATTTGTTGAACGAATAAATGAATGTTCTTTATTCTCTTAGATGCTTTTATTTATTTATTTCTTCTCTACTTTTCCCTTTCCCCACCAAGCAAAAACCTTCAGTGTCTGTATTTATCTCTAACATGGGTTTATTAAACTCAATCTTTTCTTAAAGGTTTTATACCCATTACAATTTTTTAACAAATCAACTTTCTGTTAATAAAAAAATTATTACGGATATTTATAGACTCTAAAAACATTTTTGATGTACAATTTTCACAAGGTCCTGAAAATCTCTTGTGTATAAAGAAGCATTATCTAAGACAGGACAGAGTAGTTGGTTTCACCCCACCAGAGGCAGTTGTGCCCCTGAAAATAAAACTTTTGGTTAATATTATCTGAAGTACATAGGGTAATGTAATTGGCTCTCTTTTCTATTAATGCTATTATGCTATTTGAGAAAAGAACGAACGTGTCCCTAGTATGGATGAGACACTAAACTACAAAAACTAGGCACTTCCTGCCTACGTGAGTCTGTGTGATCCGCGGGAAGGATTTCCACACTAATTTTTCTTCATAGATACAGTAGCAATTTTTCTTCCCTACCTCTATCATTTTGCATGTGTTCACATCCATATCTTCATATGAGTTTCCAAAAATCAAGGTACATCTGGACTTAGAAAATGCTTCTGTGTAGCATGTCCTCCTCCCCTATTTTTTCTCTTTGAGATAATCACATAATCTCTTAGGAACTCGGTTTTCTTGCATGCAAAATTGGAGAATTATTCTTCCTTTCAATTTTGGAATATTTAAAACAAAAAAAAGAGAACAATTTAGAAGAGCAAAATCCAAAAGCAAGACACTAGAAAAGCCTGAGGTATTCTTCCCTTTCTGAAACAAGTTTCCTGGGAGTTGTTGTTTTTTTTAATCCAAATAATTCACTGATCTATTGCCACTGTTTTCTATTTCTAGCTCACTAATAAACTTTTGCTGTAAGTGTTCATGTATTCACCTATTCAATTGTTGTCCAATTCCTAGGCACTTACCAGGCACAAAAATTGTTAGACCTAAGTTAGCACCACAAAAATCAGAACTTTAAACTAGGATGTATTCTAACCATAAAAATATGTAAACAGAAGGTTGAAATTTTTCATTTAAACTGATCCTCAAGTAAACACTCAGTTAGGACTGCAGTCCTGGAAGAGGCTAACTTCAGCTGTAATGAAATGCAAATAACTATGTTAATGTGAATGTTAAAGCTACAAATTCAAACATAAAAAAGTCAAGAAATGCAAAAGTTAAGGTTCTCCTAGAAACATTAACTCACTCAAATTGTACATATAGAATATTTCCAATTACACGGAAGACAGCAAAATGCGATCATTTAATGTACTATATGTACAACCTGGGTAAGTTAATGCTGTTATGAGAACGTTAAATTTTATAACCCCTGACTCTGTTTTAAAAGTTACTGCCTGAATATTGCAACATTCCCATGTTCATAATGCTATTTTCTTAAAATAGAAAAAAAAAGCAGAAGAGGAACAAATGTCAATGTATTGTCTGCCAGTCAATGCAGGGTTCTAAATTTTGGCTGTATTTTGGTTAATTGGTAAGACAAATACATGTTTGGACACATCCTAAAGCTTTTTCAACTGAAAATTTTTAACTTTGCTTGGATTAAGTGGATAGTACATTGTGATATTCTAGGTTATAGAGTTATAGAAATGTATAATCAATGTATGTGAAGTTGCATTCATTATTCTTTATATATAAAGTCAATTATTCAAAGAACAAAAATTCCAACCACAAAGGGAGAATTTTTATCAAATGATTTTTTTTTAATGAAACTCCATGGTTATTTTTTCCCTGATCTGAAACCACAGCCATTCTTAGTATAGTTTTCCTCAGGACCATATTCCCTTCCACTTTGGGAGGAAAGTGTAGTGTTTTTGTGTAAATATTTTTGAAAGCTGAAAATAATGTATTTCACTATTCCAAATTTAGGTAGCTTCTCCTACCAATATTCAGCAGTGCAACAAAACATTTCATGAATTGTGAAAGTTTTGATCGGATAATTCTGCCTTAGTAAAACTGTGCAGTGGCAAATACAAGGGGAATGAAAGAAAAGCAATAAATGTGCAAGGCAGAAAAATCTGCAGTAGATTCATAATGTCTTGCGAGAGGACCGACAGGGGTTCTGTGTTCTGTGCAGGGTCTTCTGGCATCGTTTGTGGCCTGCAATCAACGAGGCACCACATTACCCGGGTCCCATGCAGCTAAGGCTCTCTAATGGACAGAGAATTTAAAACTGCAAGAGAAGTGCAGGCAGGACTGAAAAAAGCAGGATTATGTGCTGTGATCACGCCATGTATGTTCTAGATTGATTAGTCATTTCCAGTTCTTTGCTGAAAGCCCTTGATTGCTGCAATTTTCTACAGTGTTAGTGCCCCATTTAAAAAGTGTCAGGTTTTTGAACTCCCAATGTGAACCTGTATTTTCTTGTCTTTTGACAACAATTATTCAATCAGACTTCTTTTATGAAGACTGTGAGATACAGACTCCCACAGTCTGAAAACTATCGTGTCATGCCTGGGCAGCTTGATATTAGATGGCATGCTGCAGATAAATTGGTATGTTCTTCAATAAACACCAGGCATTTTGTGTACCGCCTCTCACCACAGTTGGAATGTCCAACATTATCTCTAGCAGGGCCCCCTGGCCCTACCCCAAGCCTGCTGTTTTCTCTTTGAAGGACTTGTGCATCCTCAGCACAAAGAACTCTGCTCAGAATCCGGCTGGGATATGGGAATTCAAGCTCTGAACAATCCACTTCACCTCTTTGTCCTCTGTCCACAAAATCGGTGTCATCCTATGAATTTACCTCACAGAGTCTCTGAGAGACTGTATTTACCAATGCTTGTTCATGCTTGGGAAATCCCAAAGTCAATCAGAAATCCCAATTTGAATTGCACACTGATTGCTTACCTGTTCATTTGCGCCTCCCTGCCCCACCCCTCCCCAGCCCATAGCCCAGACAGTTAGTGCAGTCTTTTTACAAATGTTTATCCTCAGATTGAAGGGTTAAAGTTAGACCGCCTGGAAAGGTCCCACAGTTCTAAAGGCTTAAATCACTGTGGAAAGTGGAGATTTCACAAAATAGAGGCAAAAAAATTAATAAACAAAGAGGCAAATAAGGAAATTCTTTTTCTTCGTTTCTAGTTGGAACTGCTCTTTTTTTACAGCTAACTGGAATATTTCAACATTTGAAAACCATCAAAATAGCTAGAATTCATAAGTCTGGGAAGGGGAAAAGAAAGCGCTTCACTAAAGTGAAGGAAGTTCAGCATTTGCAATGTAATTCAAATTGCACTTGTAATTCAGGTCCTGGAATTAACCCACTCAACCAAAGCTTGAAAAGATTTAGATTTACTCGGACTAGCAACAATACAATACTTCCTTACAATTGCACAACCACCCTGTCTTTTGGTGATACATCCAATACACTCTAAATTATAATCCTAAAACTCGGTTTGTTGTTAAAAAAAAATAAAAATCTGTGCATCATATCAGAGTCTGTCTTGTGGAAAGTCAAAAGGGGGAGGAGGACGCGTCACACATTTTAATCAGGCTAGGGTAGCACCAGAGCCCTGCCTATAGGTACTTTTTCTAAAAAATGGCTTTTACCACAATTTTTAACTGCAGAGAGGTGAATTTGGAATAGAATTCCTGTATTTTCAGCCCATTGACTGCCATGAAAAGAGTAACTTTCAAGGCATTGTGATGTTTGAGGTACTATTCAGGTCCTCCGGGCTGCCATTTTATTTTTCCAGGGTTGATTCCCCCAGGGAAACACCTCTTCAAAGGTGGGAGGATGAGTAGGTTGGGGAGGTGGATTCCTAGTACCACACATTTAGCTTGCCTGTCCATGAAATTATCTGAAGGTTTTCCATGCAGGAAATTTAGGGAAATCTCGGCCGGTTTTATCTTTATCTACTTTAACAACAGTTCAAAGCACCCAGGAAAAGTGTTTTGTTTTGTTTTTTGTCTGTTTGTTTGTTGTTTTGTTTTGTACTCGCGGAAAAAAATACACTACCAAGCCTTTTAAAGGACAGTTGTAATTTTCTCACTTTTCAAACCATGGACATTTTCTGACAGTAATAAAATTTTAGGTAAATTTTATATTTTATAATGTTAACAAATCTTTATAAACTTTCCAAGCCAGGCTATGAATGTCATTCCTTTATTTTAGCTCAGTAGCACGCAAAAAAGGAAAAAGAAAAGCATGCCAATGTGAGCGAATGTCGTCAGGTTGATAATTGCTATAGCAGGCACACCACTCAAGTCAGAAACTCAGAGGCAGTATTTGGAACTACTACATGTTCTAGTTTGTTGTTTATTTGTTTTTTTAAGAACAGCAACACAGCATTTCCTGATCTTCTGAAAGACTGGCACATGACAGTGTAGAATACCTTCACCTTACAAATCCGTTCTTCAGTGCAGAGTAAAACCTCTAATTTCACTTTTTCAGTTCTATGCAAAGCAACATAGTTTCATATTTATTTAGCTTAGTGCTTTCTTTCTATTTAAAACATTTATTAACCAGAGAGACCTCAGTGACATGCAAATTTTATTTTTTTATGCCGTGTAGATTAAAATACATCTGTTTCAGCCATCATTCAAGAAAGAAATGATTTTTATAGTTCATTGTATTAAAAAAAGATTTATGACAGCATTCAGTTATGACAAGAGAAGGCAAGCGGCTTACACATAGTACTAAGAGGTGGCTTTTTTTCTTTCAGAATTGTATTCAAATTGAATAGAACTATGTCCTGAAATACACGAGGAGAGCCGAGTGACTTTGCCTCCCAGTATATCGTGACTGATAATGAGTCACTAAAACAGCAGGTGAAGTGCTCTTTGTTAAGCTTAATCTGTGATGCTTTGGTATTTGCATTATACTATAATTAAAAAATACAACTCTATTCCAGTAGGCTTCTTTCCTGTGTTAAGGCAAAATATTTAGGGATGCATTTTTGAATCTGGCATTTGTTTACTTCTAATTATGTGCAGTGTAGTTTAAAAGCAAATCCTGCTTTTATAAAATGTCCAGAACAAGCAAATCTATAGAGATGGAGTAGATTATGGTGCCCTGAGGCTCAGGTGGGGACGATTAAGGGGTAAAGACAGAGCGACAGCTAATGAGCTTGGGGGTTCTTTTGTGGGGTGATGAAAATGTCCTAAAATTGATTGTGGAGATGGGTTGTACCACTCTGGGAATACAGTTAAAACGTTGAATTGTACACTGCAATGGGTGACTTGTGTGGTATGTGAATTATATATCAAAATCATTGTGTTACAAAGAAGAAGGAGGAGGAGTGGGGGAGGAAGTGGAAAGAGGAGAAAAAGAAGAGGAAGGAGAAAAAGAGCAAGAAGAACCTAACCCTCTAGCCCGGTCCCTGAAAAAAAATTAAGTCTTGCTGGGCAGAAAGAATGATGTGTAAACACATAATTAGAATGACAATGTAATTTTAAAAAGAAACTACCAGCCTAGAAGAATCCCTCACAGATGGTTTGAACCAAATCTTAAATAAGGAAGAGCTTCCCTGACCGGAGGAACAGTGTATGGGAAGATGGGAGGGCCAAGAGGCAAGAGAGAGCGTTCGGTTTCTGGAAAGAGGATGCTCTAACTCCAAAAGTCAAGGAGTCAGAACCTGAGGAGACTCGGGGTCCGCCAAGAAGACGTGTGAAAAAGAATTACCTGAATTTTTCAATCTTCGTTTAAAGTTATAAAGGCAAAGAATTAACATTTATCGCAGTTGAAGGTTAATGATAAAGGCATCAAATTGTAATTAGGTGCTTATTTTCTTTATTGTCATGTTCTAATTGCATACTCTATACAGGAAAATTAGTAACCTCGGCCTGTGTTTATGCTCAGTTACTTTAATGAAGAGTTCTATTTTTCTTCAAATGGATTATTAACAGTTAAGTGGGGAAAGCCTGTCAAACTCTTTCTCTTTCTTTCTCTTCAAAGCTGAACTACTTGACTGCACCCATGCTGACGCTGGCTACTTGAGCCAGGAGACCAGACAGAGGCCACTGAGTCCTCCTCACAGGAGCATATTGTCATAACGGAGATGACATCAGCAAACTCACTAAGCGCCATAAACGTATAAACCCCAAACTATTACATGATGGCAAATGCTGTTAGGGCTTTTATTTTTTCCCCCTTCTAATATTGCATTTATTTATTTATTTATTTGGATAATCAACCAGATAAAATGTCCCCAACAGTGTCTTTTTTTTTAATTTAAACTCTATTGTATTTCTTCTACTACCTCTTAGTCCCCCTATACCTGCCTCCCCCCAGCAATCGCCGCACTGTTGAGAAGAAATGTCCTCTGCAACAGCAACACCAAATGATAATATATTGAAAGAATCTTAAATCTTAATGCCCAGATTGGAAAAGGTTTATTATGTGCAGATCGCTTCAGTGTTGATAGGTACACACGCCTGACTGGTCTCAGTCCCTGGAGACCACAGGCCTAGATACAGCAGGACTCCTGCTGTGTCCAGAGCCTTAGTGAAGGTAAGAGTCTTTCCGCTCTCCATCTCCTCTGTTCTCCTCTCATGGTCTGTTTCTCAGCTTTGGGAACAGTGGGAAGATACCCGCGGAAACAAGCTCACCTACTGTCAAAGGCTTCTCATAGCCAGTCCTGTGGAACGTGCTGATGTGCACAGCCCTCTACGTGAAGCTTCACTTCTTGAAAGCAGAGAGCCACCCACACAGTGTCTTGATCTTTTAGTACTTATATCAGGCGTCTTCTCATTAATCCTTCTGCAAACCAACAAGATAAGCATCATATTATCAAGCCAAAGACACAGATGAAGACAATGAGGCTGAGCTGGGCTAGGTAGCTTGCTTAGGATCAGGTATACAAAGTTGGCAGATCCTGGACGGATGCCCAGATGTGTCTGAAGCGCACACCCAAATTCTCAACTACTTCACTGTCAACCTATTACCCAGAAGGCCTGGGCTTCATGTCAACACAAGCAAAGGGCAACTGGGAAATGGAAGAACCCCCCGAAGGAACTGAGAAGCACAGAAACTGGAGAGTAACCACACACTCCGGGCCATGGGGTGACCTACGAAGGAACTAGACAGCTGGCACGCCCTGCGTGGTCCCTTACGTGGTGCCATCCTTCTTGCCCACCTCCTGGCTAGAAAAACTGGAATGTCCTTACCTGCTGTGGTTAAAAATTGGCATTGCTTCTCCATTGCTATACTTTTTTCCCCCTCCGAACACATTTTTTTCTCCTCCTTTTTTTCATTTGATGTCATCATTCTGCAAGTATTTATTGAGGTCCTACTATGTGGCAAATTCTCTTCTACACAGTGAGGATACAAGAGTGAGTTAAACAAACAGAGGCTTACTGTCATATACCTTACATTCTCGTGGAATTAGATCAGACACAAACAAACAAGACAATGTGTTTCTCATCCTCTGAGCTGCTCCAGGGTCCCAAGTCACTTTCAAAAAATTGTCATGAATTCTCGGAAGGTCTGATATCCAAAGGCTTGAGCTTTAGAAAGGAAACAAACTTTTAAAAATATACAGAATGAAAATATAAAATTTATGCTAGGGAATCTTTGTTGACCATCCTATAACAGGTCTGTAGTCTAGAGCTACCTGCAGCCACGACACATGTCTATTTGCTTTGAACAGAAGAGCCAGTTCTCGTGAACGACTAAACCTAACTGTTCACATTCATGCACACAGACTCAGAGAGCCGCCATCTTTGAAAGCCTCAAACAGGTTGGTACAGCTGCGTCTGTTCTCACTTTTCCTTTTAAATCAGTTAGCTCATTGATATCAAATGGAAGACAATTAATTCCCATTTTCCCATCATTAGGGCATTTAAATATACCAGTCTTCTAACAACTGAAAGGTACAAAACAGACATGATGCAGTCTCCAAAAAATTCACTTCTTAAAGAGACAATCATCCCAAGCTTTAAAAGAGATGGTGTCAATATTTTGGTAAGTGATATACGACCAACTCTGAGGAAATTTTGATAGGTAAAGTGTAGACAGAGAAAAAGTTTGTATAAGCTTTTTCCCATACAAAATTGAGTAGCAAAGTCTGTTTATTACGGGGAAGACATAATTTAAATTCTTTTCCATGTGATAGTAATAAAAAGAACACTGTTTTTAAAATGTATACACAAAGGTATCTGATGACCTTCTTCTGTTCAATTGTATCCATTGTCAGGAAACATTAAAGAAAATTGCAATCCACTTACTTTAAAACCCATTTGCTAAAATTCAGAGCCCATAAAATTATGAGCTTAAGAATCTTTCCATAGTTACCCTCTCTTATCCTCCCCCATTTCACTTTCCCTTAAAGGTAAATTTTAGCGGAAAACTGAAACTGAGAAAAGATGCTGCCAGTTCATCTTTTCTTACACAGCAGGATCGACATTTCCAAAAATAAGAGCATATTTTTGAATGAACAAGGACCTACTCAAGCAACTGGACTTATATAATAAAAGATCAAATTCAATGAAATAAGGTTATTAACTTATTAATAGTTTAGTAAAAGATTAAAGAGTTGCTTTTGAAATTTTACCAATTACCTTCAGTTAAATTTTAAACCAGTTCTTATAGTCAAAATCAATTTTTTTTTTCAGAAGGAGATCAAAATCCAACTGTTCGCGTCTGGAGCCAATTAAGTTCCATTTTGAAGGCACAAGAGACATTCTTGCTTTTCTAAACCTAAAGGTGCTTTATTAAATGATGCTTTAGGCAGCTTTTTCCTATTTTCAATAAGTTACATTTGCTAAAAGCCATTATGAGGAGACATCTGTGATAAGAAGCCATGTATCTCAATTGAAGCGTCATTTTGCTGAACAGATCTGAGAAAAGTCAAAACATCTAGACCAAAGTGGTATGCTTTTGTTTCTGTAAATGTGAAGGTCTCCAAACTAAGTTCATGGGGGATTTTCAGTTAAATGATAACACAATTAATTCTGAAGAAACAGCCTGCAACACCTGCAACTGCTCTTACCCATAGGCATTCTGTTCTGGAGGCAAAAATAAAGTGTTGTTTCACCCCTATTGTTTAATGCAACTGCAGTTAGTCAGCGTTTTAAAAAATAGTTGACAATTTACTGAACTTTTTTGTGGCAGGCAAAATGCTACATACCTTTCATTTCCTCACTTAATCCTCCCAACGTTTTTATCCTTTTTGTTTTAGGTGAAACACCCTCGGAGGCATGGCAGCGGATCCGCCCCCAGGTTCACACAGCCGGTAAGTGCAGACTCTAGAGGCTGCACTGCTAACCCCTGACCTGTATGCGCATGTGAGCACGTGGAAACCCCTAAATGTCTTTATTATTGCTTTCGTCAAAACGAACCCAGTATGAGCCATCTGTTTACCAAAAATTCACCAAAGACATTCTTATGCTTCAGGAAGGATAGTGAAAATTTATGACCACCCTTTCCAAAGTAATTGGTGAAAATGTGCACCAAGGCTGAAATATCTATATTTGCATCTTAAAACATCATTTAAAAAAATAGATGGAAAAGAACAAAGGCTATTAATTTTGAAAGTAGGGGTGATTTGGAAACCACAATGATAGCAGTTTGTTCCTCTGTTGACGAGCTTCAGGCAAATGCAGCGCACTGTGGCGATATTCGGGGTTTGCGCTTTCCACATTTCCATGGAGAAGTTAGCTTAGATAGTTCCACTACCCGCTCTCCTTATTAAGTAGCATTCAATTTCTGAGTGGTTGTAATGCCAAAGAGCATAAAAGAGAGACAAAATCTCAGTAAGATCTAAGGGTGAAATGGCATTTTTATATTGCTATAAAGATTACTTAACTCTAGTGCGGTACTAATGATCATTTCTGTGACTAAAAACATCCCCTTATGATTAAATATGTAAACTATCATCATTTCAAGCCCAATAAAGACTTTATAAGATTTTTCATACAGCTTGTATTTCCAGCATTTTTTTTCATTTACCCACATAAGAATCAACTCTAACAGTTAGAGTAACTATTTCCCATTTTGTCTAAAGTGGCATATCACTTCAAGAGTGTTCAGATATATATATAATTCTGGTAAATATATGTAAAGACTCATAACATAGGAAGGAAAAAATTGTATTCTATATAAATGTTGATTTTTGTTCTTCATGTTCTTTCTGTAAAGCATCATTTCTCATACTAGAAGAAACCTCTCAGTTGTCAAGTTCTTCCAAATTGGATATTTAGAAATTAGAACATACAGTATAAAAGACTCACAGACAAAGCCAAATGGGGGTAGGATTGCAGGTGGGAACTGGGGGTGGGTGGGGTGGAGGAGAGTGGTGGGGGAAATGGAAACAACTGTACTTGAACAACAATAAAAAAAGAAAAAATCATCCTTAAATCTTAATTATGTTTTGCTTGCATTATCACAAAAATTAGGAGGGAAAAACTACTGATCAACAGTAAGGGATTTTTTTAATAGAATACAAGGCAGTCATTAAATCTGAGGTTATATATAAATGCTTAATAATATAGAAAGATAGGATATAGCATTTTGTGAAAATAAAAGTCATATAACAGTATGTACAAAATAGCTATTTGTATAAAAATTGCACACATATATGTATATATGTGTATGTGTGTATGTATGCATGTATATGTGTGTGCATATATGTATGTGTGTATCTATGTGTGTGAATGTGTGTGTGTGTGTGTGTGTGTACACACACACACACATCAGAGAGCCCATAGACCTTTGACTGAAGGATATACAGAAAGGTATTAACAGAGTTTGTATCTAGGTGGCAGGATTACAAATTATTTAAATTTTTTTTTCTCTCGAAGTGCGTGTGTTGACTAAAATATTTGTCTCTAATAAACATGGTTTACTTTTGTTTAAGAAAAAGTAAGGAAAACCACATAAACAAACCAAAATACCTCTCCTGATGAAATAATCAGTTCAAGTCTGAAAGTTGAGACACTTCTTGGACAATGTTCCATAGATCTGAACACCGGTTCAGAGTGTGGCCCAAATAACAAAGCCCCTTCTCTAGCCACAACCAGACCCTGGAGCCTCGGTCTCGGGAGGGAATGGCAGAGGCAGACCTACGGCTCACAGTTGGAGCCCAGAGAGGGAGCGGGCAGGGGAGGGAGGGGCCAGGGCGGGGCGGGGCAGGCAGCACTTGCCTCCCGGGCTGCCCTGTGGGTAGGATCTGTGGCGGGGTCCGGTAGAGGCAGTGAGAGATAAAAGTCCGTATCATTCTTTGTGACACAGCGCTGAAGAAGCTGAAAATCAGCATATGAGACAGGAAAGGGGAGCTGGCCTCCACCGAGGCCAAATCCTGCAGGTTCGTTCACTCGAGCATCGGTTTGAATGTGGGGTCCTTGAGACTTGCAGGACCGTCATCCTGAGTCACCAGAGTCATTTCTTCCAGCGTGATGCCCCATGATTTACGGGTTTTTTTTCCTCTTTCTTCTTTCCTCCCCTTCCAACTGAACTCCCCTGGAAGTAAGAGAGTGCCTATGTGGAACGGGAATTTTGTTTTCAGAAATGTACTTCTCTGGGTACCATCTGAACAGAGAGGCTGGCAAAAATCCCAAATTGCATGTTTTATTATGCGGGCTTTTTGTGTGTTTCTTATGAACTGAGCTGAGACACTCAAACTCACTCCAGATAGCAACCAAAGAGAAATGGCCACATTGTCCCTAAATAGAAAGTCAACACATTATGGGCAAAACTGCCCAGCTCCTGGGTTTGCTTGAAAACTTATATGCAAAGACAAGCTGCTTCAGTCTTTGTTTTCAGCAAACTCAGGATTTTATTCCTGAATGGCACGACTGACTTGACAAACAAAGAGAAGACAGAGTATTTTACACCCTACTTCTCGATTTCTCTACAAGGTCAAACTGTGTTTAAGCATAAAATCACTTTGGAATTTCATCCGGAATAGAGGACAAAAAGCATTAACTTTCACTGCTGCAGTTTTATAAATAAAGAGATTGAAACTGCTTATTCTATGGAAACTGAATGGTTGGGTTCACTTTTTGGCCACCACAGAGCAATTTCTAGTGAGGATTTCCTCTTTTAATCAGTTATATGTTATAATGACAGTCTCCACAACCAGCCACAGCCTGTGGGGGCAACGTGAATAAACACTGGTAGCTCCTGCCAGAAATGAACTCCAGACCAATAGCTCACAGCCTGCCCATCAGAGGGGCTTCCCCCTCCCTGGGACCCCAGACGAGAAATTAATTAAGCTAATACATTTAAAACTAAATCCTTGTTACTCCAAATTACCACCCCCAAAAAAGTTCAGTGAAAAATGTGAAATGCCAGAATTGTAAACTTGCATTATATGTGTATTCAGATCCGTGGTCAATCATTCAAATAAAGAAAACCTGAGATAAAGAAAGCCAGCAAGAGATGATTGACTCAAGATCCCCATCTAGTGACGTTATGCTGAATAGCAAGATGTTGGTTTGCATTTCTGAACAGGCCTGGAAGTCAAATGCATTAGGCGTTTATTGGGTTCATTGTTCAGAAGGGAGATGCCTCCTGTTATTACCCCTTTTTAAAAAGTATCCTCAGAAACAATTTACCCCATTACATAATGATGGCAATTCACTTGTGAGCCTGGTTTATCTGTCTTTGACGGGGTCTGTTTCCTGGAATTCATTATTAATTCCCTAACTCTTGTGGCCCCTGGTATAAGAGGCTGGAAACTCTCGACATGAGTTTAAGTCATCTGAGTTAAATTGAACAGTCGCATGTAACAGTGCACACAGCAGTGAGGCAACATGTGCTTCATGTCAAAAGTCATGCTGGTGGCCCTGCTATGGCAATTAAAAGGAGAGGCAAAGACCAGACAGTGAAATAAGGGGACACAGTGAAGTAAACCAAAGGACTTCTACCATCAGAGCCAAAGTGTACACACTACATGAGTCCACTATACGAAGTCTAAGAATAGACAAAACTACTCAATGGTAATAGAAGTCAAAATAGTCAAAATAGCTGTCCTCTGCAGGTGGGACCAGGGGAAGGTGGGTGGGTTGGTATTTGACCACAAAGTGGATGAGAAAATGTTCCAAAGTGCCAGAAAGGTCTGTATCTGAATCTGGATGGTGATTATTGCATAGGCATATACATATTTAAAATACTCAACTGTATATTTATGATCAAAGTACTCATTCACGTTATACCTTCCTATGCAGGATATATCTCAGTAATAATTTTTTTATTTTTTTAAAGATTTGTCATTTACTTATTTTTAGACAAAGGGGAAGGGAGGGAGAAAAAGAGGGAGAGAAACACCAATGTGTTGTTTCCTCTCACACACCCCCAACTGGGAACCTGGTGTGCAACCCAGGCATGTGCCCTGAATGGGAATCGAACTGGAGACCTTTTGCTTTGCAGGCTGGTTCTCAATCACTGAGCCACACCAGCCAGGGCCGGTAGTAAGCTTTTTAATTGGCTCCATAACTGTTGTCTTACCCCAATCCTGAGAGGTAACAACCCCAGGATAACATTACTGTAGCCTGGTAAGAGCCAGGCACCACACAGATTTCTTATGGATGCTCAGGAACTTAGATAAGAAGTTGGATATCAATCAACCTTAAACATCATTAACTGAAGTCTTGTCATTTCTATAACTTGACTGAAAATTTTATGGCAACCCCTTGGCCAAGATCTGAAGCCAAAAAATGGGGGAGCAGTTGAACTCCTGGCCATTTTGAGGGGGCGGGCCCATTTTTTGACATGAGCTGTGAGACAGTCTCTGACAGCCACTGGTTGGGGCAGAGGGCGGAACAAAGCCAAGTGTAAAATTGAACAGGTGTTTAGATTTGAAACACAGCCACCACAAACAAACCCTGCCTGTCCCTCTTCAGAATGGGTGCTCTATAATTTCTGGGCCATGGCATGTTAGAACCAGGAGAAAACCACAATCCCCTACTCGTTTCAAGGGGAGACCCAGGAAGGTTGCAATTAGTCAAAGCCACACAGGCGGTGAAGTGTGCAACAGAGCCGCCCTCCACCCAGCCTTTTCGACTCTGGGTTCTTCACATTTCTGGGACCCCAGAAGCTCTGGAAAGCCTGTAAGGAGGACACAGTCCAAGGCCTTTCCATTTACGACTGCTTCCAGAGATAGTATTGCAAATGTCCTCATCATTTTCCTTCTAAATTTCTTTCTTACTCCTTGCATTCTTTCATTCCTCCATTCCTTTGGTTCTTCCCTTCCTCCATGCTTCCTTCCTTCCTTCCTTCCTCTTCTGTAAATTGATACTTCTGTGCATATGAGAGAACATATATGAAGCACCCGGACTTAGATGTTCCCTTCCCTCGTAAGTTCCCTTCTGCCTTTCCTAATTTTTAGTCCCACCCCTTAAACTAATTAATAACGTGCCCTATCCCTACCCAAATTAATCCACTGCCAGTATTCCTTGAGTCACTAGAAATGCATTTGTGAATATGTATGAATGGTATGCAAAAATTTGTGGGCTGGTGGGTCACATGTTTCATATATCTTCTGCAAGAAACTCCACTAGGCTTTGTAATATTCATCAAGATTTATTAAAAATATTGATGATAATGCTGTGTAAACTGGAAGTAATGTTCGAGTTGGCATTACAAAGGTTCTACGGTATCATCTATGCTGGGAACAGCTCTCTCCTCTCCTCACAATTCTGTCTCCCTCCTTCCTAACCAGCACCCAGGAAGACCCCAACCAGCGTCACGGCCAAGGCCACCATCAGCGGCAGGGTTAGCAAGCCGGGCTATAGTCAAGCCCAGCAAAGAGGCTGCAGCCCTGGCTTCTATGTGGAACGGTCTCTCTGGCTGGGCTATTTGAGAATGTATCTTCCACATGACTAGCAAAGCATCAAGGACCTGATGAAGCTTCTTCTCTCTCTGGGGATGGCCCCACCATGGGAAGACCAAAGGGTGAGGTGGTCCACTGCTCTGGAGCAAAAAGGCAGAGACCCCTCGCATTGTGTCCTTTCCCCTCAGGTTCTCTCCTCACCACAGAAAGAAGGGATAAGAGCACAAACACAAGTTTAGGGTCTGGATGTAGGGATAAGAGTTCTTAGTGTAAGCCGCGTCAGACTAAGCAGGCCTATCAATACTAGAACAAACGCACCAGTAGTTAGTACGTATGCGGCAGCAACTCTGTGCCTGGTCGTCTGTTTAGCACTTCGCAATCACTTTCCTATTTAATCCTCACCTCACTATGGGGTTAAGTGCTATGTTCCCTAGAGATCGGAAAACCGAACGGTTCAGTGGATTTCCCTAACTTGTCTGAGATCAGAAAGGTAGGAAATGATGGGATCTGGATTTTAACCTAGGTGGCCTTACCTCTAGTATTTCCATATAGCCCAACCCTGCTCCCCAGAACCAGGGACCCAGCATCAAGGGCCCCTTAAGTGGCCTCTCCTCATAGCTCCCTCAGGAACTTACAAGTGTGGCGATAGGCCGTCTGAGGATTCAGAATCCTTGACCCCAGCAACCCCGCCTTCTTTTCCACATTCGAACATGTGACCACTAGACATCTTTACTCCTGCCACTTTGTGTCTGGTCTTAGAGAACAGCGCTGCTCTGGAGAAAATTTTGAGAGTCTCTCATAAGAAAAAAATGTCAGGACTCTCTTCCATGCCCTGGTTCACCGATAAGTGCAAACATCCCTGTACGTCTTCACTATGGCAGAGGCAAGATGGAAGGTGTCTTGCAAAGGTATTTGTCAGGGCTGAGTGGCTTCCCGAGATGGTTGACACTCACCATAGACTGTCTCCCAGTCTGTGAAACAGAATGATCATTTGTCTTACCTGTCTCTGAGAACGCTGAACTTCCATGAGGAACTTCAAGGAACTGTCTTTGTTACCTCCCTGTATATGAAAGAAAACATACAGGAGAGACTTGACTTATCCCCGTCCCACCCCTCCAGAAATTCCTAGAGTTAGCTGTTAGTTAACAAAGACCCAGCCCATTCCTTCTTTACTGCTCTCTCAGCCTCAGCGACAGGCAAGGCTCGGGCCTCTCACATTTACAGCGTGGAAAGTTGCCAGCAGAGATCAAGTCCGAAGACTTTCTAGTCTGGTGTCTCCCCTCAATCACCCAACGAAGGCCCTTCCTTTGAACCTGATAGGACCATTGTAGATGTTATGACTGCTCCTGAACCAGAGCAATACACTGGTTGGCTTAGGTCTGTGTTATGCCATCTTTGAACCAAAAATTCTATCAAGGAAGTGCCATTTTCTGAAAGACTTAGGAACCATTCTCGGAGGTGAGGTGGGCTGGTTTCATTCTATGAAACTATAGGGCTCCTCCCTATGGTAATGGTGGGGAGTGTCCACACCCCCAAATCTGGGTGCAGTTAGAAGGGAAAAGGAAAATGTGAGTATTGGGTAGGAGGTGAACAAATGTCCACTCAAATATATAAAGACCTGAAAAAAAAAACCCAGCAAAGGTTAGGAGTGGTTATCTCAGTGGTAAGATTAGAATTGTTCAATCCTTATACAGGCATGTAATTCTTACATAATTGGTGAAAAATAGCTATTTTTAAAGCAATTTGTAAACAAAATATTGGTCAAAAGTGAAACCAGGTGAACAAATATCAAGAAGAGGACAGATATCTAAAATACGATACAGCAAGAGGCAGAAGTATCACAGTCAAATACAGAGAGAACGTATTTCTGACAGTTTTGCCAATCAGCCTGTGGGAGTGAAGATACCTAACCAGGAGGTGGGGAAGAAACAGCTTAAGGACGTACAAAAGCCAACCTCCCATCATGTGAGATTGCTACAGAATATTGAACTGCAGCCCGACAGATTACGGTAGTAAGATAGCAATCGGTCGCAGGTGAGGATGAGCCATAACAATAACTTAGCCAATATTTGTTGACATTTACTCCATGCCAGCGCCTGTATGTCTGATTGTGTTGAATACCCCACTAGTGCTTCGAGGTGATGTTACCTTCTACCGGAGGACGTGGTGTGGAGGCCCGGCCTGCATTTCCTCAGCATACATCTTTTTACCGGGCTGGACATGGGCCTGCTGGACATGGGCCTGCGAGAGCCAGCACTCCTCTGCCCCCAGAGGGGGCTGCAGGTACACAGGGCAGGCAGCACTGTACCAGACATCCCATCCCTGGCCATAACCCCCAGTAATACAGAATGGTACCTCACAAACGAGCGCTTTTCAGATGTCAAATACTTGGACGGGTTAACCAGGAGGCGAGTTTCACACCGGCCAGGGACAGAGGAGCCCGGCGGGACGCAGTCTCCATTTGTTCGCTGTGCCACCTGCTCATGCACACAGATGCCTCCGCGTCCCTTTTCTCCGCGCCTCACTTTCTCATTGCCTCTGCTTCCTCAGGTCCCAAATATCCACATCACGATTTTGTCTCTGGGTCTGCTTGAGTGGGTATCCACTCAAGACACGCATTTTAAAAATAAAGCAACTGGGACTTAACAAGTGAGTGGCTTGCCCAAATCACAGTACTAGTAAGACCCGATTGCAGCGCACACTGACCACTTACGATGCGATGTTATCCCAAACTCAGCGTATGCACACCCGGGAGTTCTAATGCGCATGGGTGGACTGCTTGGTTTCCATTTTAATGTATATTAAAGGTAATGCAATATGTCATCAAATTTAAGACATTTTCAATTTTAATACACACTGGTATTTTACATTCTGCTAAGGAAAAAAACAGCTCTGACCCAATGTTTTCTTAACACTTAACATTTTTATTTTATTCTTACTGAAAGAATTCTTTGAGGCTTCCTTGGACATAGGATTTTAAAATAAATTACACTCGAGCGTACAAAAAAAAAAGCAAATTTAATGGGCTAAATGTTCCTCAAGTTTCTTTACAATCAGGTGTTGAATTCTTCCGAGCCACTTCTAAACGCAGAGGCAGCCATGTGAGGGTTTGCCCCATGGCCCCACCATCTATGTCAGGGATGGCCGAGGTGAAGCTGTGTGCCTGCGGGTGGGGGGGGGAGGGGCTTGCTCTCCCGGTGCCCTCAAAATTTCTTCCACACCACTGACATCCCTTCCGGTTTTCCCCTGGAGTTGCCTCTTCTCGCCAGAAGGTGTCAGGCAAGACAGCTAGGTCCTGCCTGCTGCCTGGTCCCTGGCATCCATTGTAAAACACTTCCTGACTTCAAACACATTAACAATGCGAAAAAAATGCCTAGCATAGATCTAATGAAATAAGGTATGCAAATAACACCTCAAATCTCTGATACACGGATATTATTCTTGAGATGAGGCTAGAATAGTTTGTAAATGTTTCAAATACGTGTACTGTAAGGGAAATTTTTGACTTAAAAAATGCACAGGTAAAATGACATGGCAACCATTGTGAACAGAGTCAGTGTCTGAACTTTGAGAAACACAACACCGCACCATGCCCCGGCACGTGAGAGCAATGCGCAGGGCCGCCGCTAGGGATCGCTGTAACCAGGAGTGATGCTGGCCTGCCCCCTTTTCCCGGTACTGTCATGATCCCCACGCTGCGCCCTGTTCCAAAGGCTCCCAACAGTCACACCAACAGCATGAAAGAGGGCTTTAAATTATTGTTTGAAACGTGATTAAAACTTGGAGATGGGGTAGAAGAACATATCAAAAAAAAAGTCACAGGTCATAGTTCAAATTAGGATTAATGTTTGTGAGTAAGGAACAATTCCTAGCAGCATTTATTTAGTTACGTTCACACTTATTTTCACTTGGACTTTTTAATGTAACTGCAGGTTCTTTTTTTGGTGGAAGTTTAAATTTCATCATTCAAGAGGAATTGTACATCGTTTTGCCAACCAAGTACATCAACTGAGTAGTTTCACCTGACAGGTGTTTCCATGGCAGAGGGACTTAGACTAATAAATAGTTAGGCTCATTATCCCTAATAATTGAACTCAAACAGAACCCCAGCTAAATGGATTTCTTCACAGTTGTCCCTTTATGACATTAACTCAAGTTCAGAAATAGACATATGTTCAAGTTGAAATCTGAACAGAGCAACTACTAAAATGCATGATTATTGAAATCAGCCGTGATGCCCAAAGGACGTGAGGGAAGGTGAAAATAAATGATTCGATGTGTGCACGTCCCACCTGCCACCTACGTTAAGGTCCACTACCTGGAGCTCATTAAGGAAAACTAAAGATGGAAAAGGAAAAGACCAGGCATCACACCTTCGCGTTTCAGGTCGGTCTAACGTTGTAAACTTTTCCGGTCCCCTGGGTAACATAAAAACTTAGTGTTTCTCCTCAACTGAAAGCATTCTGGTCGGTTTTCAAAGATTTTTCCCCAGATCTTCCAACAGATGATAAGAACCACAAAAGGCCTAAGATGGTTTGGTTATAGGATGTAGTAGTAATTTTTTTTTTTATTTTCCTTTACTTAAAAAGCAAGAAAAGCAGACAGTGGGGAATTTTCTCTATCGGAGACTGGGCTCTTGTCTTCCTTTTGCAGGACCCACGTTTTCCTACCCCGTCCACTGCCATTGAATATTCAGCCATTCATATGGTTAAACAAATGAAAGGACAGTACAGGAAACTATCTGAACAAAACTATCCCATATCTAGATAAATTCCAAACCCTTTTCAAAACTATCAGTGTGCCCTCCCATGCTGACAAGGGAGGCCAGCAGGGCCAGGTGCCCTGCCCTCTCCAACAAACAGAGACTATTGCTCCCAGGTCATCGCAGTATGTAGGCTGCTCTCCGGCTGTCCAGCACCTGCCTCTCCTCCTTTGGGCACCGAGCCCCAGAGGTTCCTTTGTAGATTCACCCTCCCTGCATCTCCATCTGTGCAACTCCAGAAAAGCTGAGCCCCCTCTCCCCTTCCCCAGGCACTGTGGCCCAGACCCCTTTCACCAAGCCAATGTTACCCTCCCCTGGCTGCTACCAGTTCTCAGCCCCCTTCCTCAGGAGAGGTGCCCTGGGTGAAGCAGGAGCCACCCTGCTAGAAGTTTAGCAACCCACCCACCTCGAGAGGCAGCCCACAGCTAATGACTAATTGACTGACACGTAAGGTCATCCCCCTGACCTTAAGGCGAAAGCAACTTGGTGTGCAGTTCATGCCGGTGTTGGGGAAGCTTAGGCTGCTGCTGGTCTGCTCTGAGACCACGTCCTTGCTTAGGTTGTCCTGCTGCTCCGTCCTGCTCTCCCCGTCCCCTTCTCCTGAGACAACTCCCTCAATAAACCCCTCCCACAAGAACCCTGTCTCAGTGTCTGCGTCCTGGGAACCCAGCCTACGATGTTACTCCTTCACCCACAGCTGCTTCTCTTTGCCCCCCACCCCCGAAGAGGGCCCACGTGTCAGGACAACGTTTGAGTCCTTACTAAGCTATCCCCATCCCTGGATATTTCAGTTAAGTAAGCTACTGAATTTTCTTTTTCGCTTAAACCACTTTGGGTTGAATTTTGAGTTGCTTATACTAAAAAGCACCGCTACATTGGAAGACAGTCAGTACTATATCCTGGTTCATTTATTTTTCAATCCAAAAATATGTATTGAGCACCTACTGTGTTTCAGCTACTTTGCTGGGATATGCAGATAATCGATGGTAGAAAAGGCAGAGCCGCTGCCCCCAAGTAATTCTCAGCCTTCGAGGAGACCATAATGACAATGCTGGGTGGCAAGTGTAACACAACGGGGTGTGTTATGGGGACACACAAAAGGAGCAACTAACTCCTTCTGATGGGCACGGGGCAGGGAGTAGGGATACCAGTCAGGGAAGATTTCCTGAAGGAGGCAATATCTTGACCTAAAACTTAAAGGAAAGCAAAAGCCATCAAGGAGAAGAGCCTTTCTGACAGAGGAACTAGACGTACAATGGGCAAAAGCAGGAGAAAGCCGGGCACACTGGGGAAGTCTGGGAGGACTGGTGTGGCTGGCGGGTGCGCTGTTCGCCTGCCTGAGTGTGTATCCCCTGGGCTGAGACGCAGCTGGGGGCCTCAGGGGAGCAGGCAGCCCACCTCCGGGTGCTGCCCTCCACCCAGTGGGGTGAAGCAGCTGACACATGCTACACCCTATCCCTGCGGTACAGTTCTGTGAAGGATGCCGCATGGACCCTCAGATGGTCCCCAGCAGGTAGAGCCCCCATTGCCCACCAGAGGAAGCAGCTAAACCTTGGATTGACTTTTTTTTTTAATTTCTCAACCACACTCTCCTGCTTTCCTAACTCTACCCCCAAGGACCATCTCCTATATAAGCCAACTTTGCCAGCAGTCATGGCTCACGTTCTGCTCTCTGAAGAACCCAAACTAAGCCATCATGGTGAGCACTTTGGACTTTCTCCCCAGAGCAGTGTGGAGCCAATAAAGGACTTTAAAAAAGAGATTGATATAATCGCCGCTGCCCTTGAGGGAGATCCGTCTTGGCTGCCCTGCAGAGCGTGAATCTGATCGAGAAATGACCGTGACCTGGACTAGGGGAAATAGGGATTCGAGACTGAAGGGAAAAGTGCAGTTGACCAAGGCAGTGGCTGACCGGATGTGGGGACTGAAGGAGAGGGCGGAATCGAGAGCAGGAGGTGGGAAAGGAGTGCTTGGTCTTAGAGAAACCTTCAGGGGCAGCTTCGCACTCTAAAGAACAGTCAACAGGAGTCTCATCTCCAGGGCCTCGTCCCTCATTTATTCAAAATTATTCTTTCATCTACATGCCAAGTCATAAGGGAGATTTCTTTCATTCTATAGTGTTCACAGCATGATAACGGGTTTTATAAAACACACACACACACACATACACATACACACACAAAAATGGGCCTTGATCTAAAGCAGTTTACAATCTACTTGAGGAGAGAAGTTATGCTTGTAACAAACAAATGAGCAAATGTAAGAAATGTAACAATTAAAGATCATATAAGTTTTAAGGAATTTGCCCAAAGTGAAAGAGTGGCCAATGGGGACTGAGTTTTAGGGTATGGATGAGCATGAATTAATAGTTTATTTACTAATTTCATGGTACATTATTTAATTATTAAAACAGTCCTTTTCAATTGACATGATTAATACCATTTTTGAGGAAGAATTCCAAGAGAGAGGAATAGTAAATGTGAGTGTGTGTGTGTGTGTGTGTGTGTGTGAGAGAGAGATTCTGGAGGAATTACGCTGGGGTCTGCTCTTAGAAGGGAAGAGAGGCAGCTGGACGATGAGGAGTCCATCATGGATTGGCTAGAGTTAGAATAAGGTGGTGTGAAGGTTAACTTTATGTGTCAACCAGGCTGGGCTAGGAGATGTCCAGAGAGCTGGGAAAACACAATTTCTGCGTGTGTCAATGAGCATGTTTCTGGATGAGACTAGCATTACATGCCAGTAAGGATGATCTACCCTCCCCACTGTGGGTGGGCATCATCCAATCCATTGAGGTCCCAAATATAACCGAAAGACAGAAGAAAGGTGAAATCTCTCTCTCTTGTTGAGCTAGGATGCCGGTCCTCCCTTGCCTTTTGACAGCAGAGCTCCAGTTTCTCAGGCCTTCATGCTCGGACCGAACCCTACCACCAGCTTTCTGTGGTCTTACGGACGGTGGACGGACGGTCTGACTTCTCGGCCTCCATGACCACATGAGTCACTTCCCATAATAAATCAATCTCTCTCTCTCTCTCTTCACACACACACACAGAGTATATCCTATTGGCTCTGTTTCTCTAGAAAACACTAACTAATACAGACAGGTTGTGTAAAAAGAGATGTTATACATTCCTAGGGCAATGGAAGATGGTTACACATATTCATAAAATACAGCTCCGGGAGGTTCATGCCAAGTACACTGGATTGGGAGCAGACACTCCGGAGGCTATTAGGAAACTAAAGCATGTAGTCATGAAGACCTGCACTGTCTG
>PVKM010019057.1:0-24532 GCA_004027735.1 Carollia perspicillata | reverse complement strand
TTTGCCTAGGGGTCATCCAGGGTCTTTAAGACAGCTCTGTTGATCTCTTTTCTGAACTGTTATGTGTTATTTTCCTCATATACCTCTCAGAGGACATCTTACTTTATTGCCAGGTTCTCAAAGGAAACTTTCTGGGAGCTCTCAAGTGCACTCAATATATATCACGATATTATTAACATGCAATAGAGGATTAATGGATCAATCAATCAGTCAATAAATCTGGAGGAAAATCTAAGACAAAAATAAGCTCAGAAATACACATCAAGTATGGGAAGTGGGGGTGGCTGGGGTGGGGAGGACTGGTAGGGGGGGAAATGGAGACAACTGTATTTGAACAACAATAAAAAAGTTAAAAAGAAGAAATAAACATCATTATAAAATCCTATTCATAACATTTGCCTTGTCTATTAGTTCCAAAATATTAGAAAAGGGGAATCTATGTAATCAACCTCCGAAATGCCACAGTTCCTATCTCAATAGCACGTGCTCTTATCAATGTCCCAAATTTGTCATTTTCACTCTCAAGATATGACTGTATATATCATAATTTATGTTTGTCCAACACAGTCTGGCATTTCACAGAAGTTTCCCTTATCTACAACTATTGCCATGTTTTACAATATCAGAGAAAAAACAGATGTTGGATGGTGAAGTATATTTTAAACTATTTCAAAAGTATTTGGCAGTAAGGGCTGACATTAATGGAAGAATAACTCTGTGTAAATGGAAGTTTATTTTGCATGTACTTTTCCTGAAAGAAAAATAATTTAAAATGAGACAAAGGAGAATTATTGATGTGTGTTATACAAATAGTTATTAATATAGAAAATGACTTTTAGTGAATATTATATTTCATCATGATTTTGAGTCTCTGTAAAACTCCATATAGCTACATATACATGTAATACATTCAAAAATTTCAAATTCTTCTGCTTGTTATAGTATTTGATTTTTAAAATTAATTCTAATAATTTTACTCTTCCTTCCTACAAGTTTTACTATAGCTTTTAAACTAACTCTTGCTCAAGCAAATAGACTAATTCATGACCCAATATTTTTCCACAATAGTTTCTGAAAGATTCTTGTGGTTGAGTAATAATTCAAATTTCTGGGCATATCTGATCATTTTGCATACTATGTTAATTTTATTCTTGGCCAAGCTATGTTTCTATATCATTAAAATAGCTTTAAAGTAACTTTAAGACTATTTTGGTGGATAGATTAAAAGATGATCTCACTGAAAAGAAGGTTGTTATAGAATTTCAAAGGATTTGCGGAAAAAGCATTAGCTGGCTTAACTCAAAATTTTGCAATGAATTTTTTAACCATTTGTCATAGGGATCCAATTCTGTAGTTTTCTTTGGCATACCAAAAAATATCTTATTAAAATAAATTTTCAGGGAATGAATTTAGTAATATATAGGATAAGCAAATATCTCAGATTATTTTTCCCTTTGCTAAAATTCTCTAAGATGGTTGTTGATATTTGATACCATTATCACTAATTGCAATCATATACCAAAACAGCAAAAGTGTCTATTTGTCATATTGACAGAGGGTAGCAGTTTAAGCAATGAACTTGTCATTAATGCAAAGCTTAAATTCTTTCTCTAGTTGGCCTTGAAGTTTGAGGTTTACTGTGTATGTTATGGCCAAACTCCAGCAACTGACTAATTTATGAAGGGAGTAAATTGGTTATGGTTTCCTCTGGTAATTCAGGATCCAAAGTTTCTTTATTCAAAAATAATCTAGAACTCATTAGGTGATTTTAGCATACTTTATTATTAATTGTCTTTGTCATTTTATTCCAAAGTTCCAAATTAAAATTGATTTTAAAGTAGCCCTTTTTCTACAATCACCCTTAATCAAATACTCTTGCTTAATTATTTAATTAAAAATAAAACAATTCAAATACCAAAGAAACCATGCAATCACAGACAACTGGATTAAGGCCAGCGTAGTTATCTGTGTATCATTCCATGAATGTGGATATGATCATAAAAGTGGAGGGAAGAAGAGTGTGTTTCACTTCTGGTCTGCAGCTAAGTAAGGCACAGCCTCCAAGGAAACTGTACACTCTAGGACAAGAACGAACGATATTCAAGATATCTAAGATGCTGGGCAACTGGAACACATAGCGGCAGCAGCTCCCACTTACTGTTTACAGGGTACAGTTCCCACAGCTTTGTGTATATTAACACATGTAATTCATACAGCAAGCCTGTGAGGTAGATACTATATTATCCCATCTACGGGAAAGGACTAAAGCACAGAGTGGTGAAGTAATTTGTCCAAATCACATAGTTGATAAATGGAAGAGCCATGATTAAAACCCAGACAGTTTGACTTAATAACCCATGCTTTTAACCAAGTCATGAAGTTTAACCAGGATCTTTTGCAATTCTAGAGACTAATACTGGTATTTTAGCCAATGGCCCCCAGTTTTATATCTAACCAATTTGGAGTCACTTTAGCCGGAAAGTTTAATAGGCTGGCTAAATTCATTGATATTTTGTGCAACCACCTTCCCTCCCCTGCCTGAAATTTCACTCTAGCACTCTATTTTCTTTCCGTCCCTTCACTGAAAAAATAAGAAGTCCTCTTCCTTTCCAAAACCAATTAATTGTTCCACTTTAGTGTTAATTCCATCTCCTCCCATACTCTTTAAATGATCTCAGTGATAACTGTCCTCACACTACTGCACATATTTCTTCCTTCATCCAAGGCTATATTTACAACTGTACTTCCTTCAGGAAAATGAATCTTCCTTCAACCCTGCTCCCCTCTAAAATTATCATCCCGTCTTTACACAATCTCTTGAAATGTGTATTTTAACTAAAGAAATGTGGTTAAATCAATCATCATTATTTAGAGACCAAAAAATCACAATATTAATTGTTTAATTGCTTTAATGTAAAGAGATTGAGACTTGGAGCCAGAAATCTACTCTGTTTAATGGTATGAATTCTGGGCATCAATCATTCATAAAATGTGAGCAATACCTCTCCCACTGGGCTCCTGTGAGAAGTACATGTAATCAAGTGTGAAAGAAATCTCCCTCCAATTTGCCTTGGAACACAATAAATAATTAGGAAATATTTGTTGACTATGAATTATAATGATTATAGTAATAAGTAATAGTAACAATAATAATACAGAAATGATTCTATATTAATAAATGGTGAAAGAGATCAGAAGAGGTCACAATGTATGAAAAGGAGAGAGTGCATGTGTATGTGTGTGTGTGAGAGAGAGAGAACAAAACAGAAAAATAGGGAATGAGATTGTATAAGCACTGATCCCAAAAGGTGCTCTGGAATTCATTCATTCAACAAACATTTCTAGAGCACCTACTATAGCCCAGGTAATGTTCTTGACACCTGGGATTCATCAGGCAACTAAGCAGAGAGAATCTCTCTACTGTCTGATTTTACCCACTCTAACGAATTAATGTTTTTAAAGAACCACCATGAGTTCTTTCTTGTTTGGAAGTCTCTGGCGTTCTTCATTGTCTACTTAGTAAATTCCAAACCCCTTAACCTGTCATTCAATGTCTTTTTATTTATTTATTTAAACTCCAATCTATTTTTTCAGTCTATTCCTCACTATTTCAACTTCTCCTCTGGAGTTCCTGTAGAGTTTTGGAATCAAAGCTTATTTGGGTATGTCTACAACATTTGAGAGGCTTGAGGAAAAGATGGAGCTGCCGATGATGGGGCTATACAGAAAACTGAACTATGGTCAGATTACAAAGAACGTTATATGCCACACTGAGAAGTATGAGTTGACTCTTAAAGGCAAACTGGGCACTATCTGTTTTAACAAAGGAGTAATATGACTCAAAGGTAATTCTGGAGGCAGTGGTAAATTTGAAGAGGAGATGTCTAGTCACATGAAAGGCAACTAAAAAAGTATTATAATATGAGATGAGAGATGGTGATAGCTAAATAATGCAGTGGACCTAATGCAGTGAAGAATCCCATTCCTAAGAAACATTTCAGAGTCATTATCAATAAGGTCAGAGATTAGGTGGCAGAACGTTTTCATGGTTATGGAGGTTTGGAGTCAGACTCCCTTTGTACCAGCCCTACTTCCCCACTTACTGAATGTATGATTTAGTTCAAACTTATATACCTCCCTTAGAATCATTTTTCTCATCTGTAAAGAATAAATAATCAAAATGCCTCTAGCTGGGGATTCTGTGGGAATCAAAGTCAATAATTCATAACAACTTCTCGGCGCCATGTGCTATTAAGTGCCTATAAATGTGGGCCATAAATTATATCCCTTGAATACATAGAGTCAGGGGAACCATTTGGACCTTAGGTCTCCCGCCCAGGTTTGTGCGCCCTTAAATTAGTTCAATGGTCCTTATACTCTACACATATTTCATTTTACCTTTATTAGGTCATTTTTCATGCCATCTCTTTCACTCTGATTTCCATCTGCCAAAATCCAACCTAAACCCAGGGACCATGGTTTAGTCACTTTTGAATTGCCAGCACTTAGGGTCATTAGGTTTGAGTTAAAGTTGGTCAAAGTTCTTTGAAAGCCTCATCAAACATGATTTCTCCTGCCCCTAAACTTTCATAGAATTTTGTGTCATTCTCGACCCTTACACGAATAGTCTTGCATTTGAGGGCTTGATGTATGTAACTAATGTCTGCTCATTGCTCCATGAGTCATTTCTCCACTGCAGCTCTTCTGGGGCTTTATATGTGATCAGAATGGTATCATGGATGAATAAATTCAATGCAGAATTACTGGTGGTTTGCTCACTCACTCAATGACAAATAAGTCCTAGGAAAGCCACCAACTAGGTTATAAACTCCTTAATGCCATAAACTGACTATCCTTATAGTCAATACTTACCTTTAATGTCTCATCAGCCTGGATCCCATTGCTCAGAATATAATCTGAAAGATGCTAATTAACTAATCTTGAGTTTACACTGTTGATTGTTCTTTGGTATTTTGTTATTCTTACAAAATCTTGCCAAAAAGTAGAACTCAATTCTTCTCAATTAAGATAATTTTAACTTTTAAGCACATGCTGTGCTATAATTTAACAGATGATAGTTGTTTATCCTGCTTGGGTCACATTACATTTCATTGTGTAGGCAGGCATCTGAATGTTTCGCAAACAGCTGTTATGAAGGGTGTAAATATTGGTTGGCTTATACTTCGTTTAGAAACTCAAGGCTGCTTTGCCAATGATCTCAACAAGCACCACTGTTTCACTAAAAGATCTGGAGCAGGGCTTTAAAATGCCTTGGGAGGGCAGCCAGCCAAACACATGTGCTATCCAGATTTCCAAGTCCAGGGTAAGAAAGAAGAAAACCTGCCTAAGCATGTTCAGGGAAGACAGTATCTCCACGGCCCCTTCTCCTGTCCTTCGGTGGTGTGCTCCTGCCTGGTGGACCCTAGCAGTGCTCCTGCACTGGCTGCTGCCACTCTAGGACTGTGTGGCACAGACATTCTCCCTGACATTACACCAGAATCAGGCTGCCTCTGCTTCTCACAAGAAGCCAAAAGACAGTGTTCCACCATATTAGAAGAAAATGCTGTTGAGAGATGCCAGGAAAAATGTAAATGTGGGAGAATCTGGGAAGTAAACCACCTCACCAATTCTTGCTCAACCTTGCAACAGAACTCCTATCACTTGAATGCATCAGTGCACATCTCTTTCATTCCAAAGATGCCATAGTCATTCTGTACCTTATAGAGTCTATCCTACTACCTGCAAACAGTTGTTATGTCTATTCATCAAATACAAAAGAAAGTATCTGCACACTCCTTCATACATTCCTTCCCAAGGGGTAGCCCTAAAGTCACAGGGCACAAAATCAATGTATCACTGCCCCATCCACCAATCAGAAAACAGGCTAGCCAGGTTCTTTCCTATGTGTTAGAAACATGTGCCTCTGATCCAAATCTTGGATTGATATGAGTTGAAGAATCCAAACAAATTCAAATGTTGATTAAGAGAATGTGATTAATTTAAAGATGAACAGTTAGAACCCAAATATATTAAAAACTTAGTTCAAATATAAATTCCATGAAAATAAAAAATATAAGCTACCCAATTAATTATTAAAACAGTCAAATTTGTGTAGTCCTTCAACATTCTTTCCAATGTGCAATAAAATTTATAAGGTAATTTTAATGCCATCTGTACTTTTACTTTTCCCCAACCCCAACTCCCAAAATCTCTTTGATGTTGATATTCTGTCCTGAAACCCTCTACTGTTTGGATTAAATGTTTGAAAGATGCCAATATTTTCTCAAAAACAATCAAAATTGTATTGCTCATCCTATAATTCTTTTAATATCAAAAGAGTCACTGCCATGTAAGTAAATATTTTTCTTAAATTTGGACATTAATTCATATTATAGGTTGGTTCTAATGCTAGGCACTATATACAATGAAATAAGCTTCCTCAAGGAGCTTATCATCTAACAGGCAGAATAAACACAAAAATATAACATAGAGTGGAATAATGTAGAAATAAAGTGAACTACAAGCATGTTATCAGAATACAGTGGAAGGAACTATTCATCTTGATGAGGGAAACCAGGTAATGTTTCATAAAGGAGTGGCACTCCGACACCTCGAGAATGAGTAGGATTGTGATAGGAAAGAGAGGGAAGAACAGTCTCCTCTCTGGAACATCATGCCTTCAAGTACAGGGAGGACGAAGGGACTGACAGTGTGGAATGGCCAGAGTATGTGGAGCATTGGAGCGGCAGGCAGGACTTTAAATATGATTAGAGAATGATTATGAGCCTCAGCAATTATTTGTTATTTGTGTACTATACATTCAGATGTATCTGTTGCATGCCTGTTATATCCCAAATGGAGCACTTGGTACTGAGGATTCAGTGAGGATTAAGAATCAGTCCATGCCTTTCTGTCTAGAAAGTTTAGAAGACAAATTTAAGGTTTTTTAGTTCATTTTTATAGGCAACAAGAAGCTTCTAAAGGTCCTTGTGGAAACAGAAGAAATGAATAAGCCCCTATCTGAGAGCACTGCTCTTTGGCAGCATGTTAGATTGACAGTACAAAAGATTGAAAAGAGAAGATGGGTATGTCTTGAGAGGCACTTACTTGTTTCCTGTGCTGTTTTCTTCCTGGTAGAATGAGGGTTACTAGCAGTCTTACCCTTGGCTTCTTTTCTCCTACTAAGGTGGAAAAATGACTTTCCAGATTGGTGAATTTCAAAGAAATCGGGTTTCTGGAACCTGGCCCTTTCCCCTTGGGAGAGTACCTGCCCTCAGAGAATTTATGTTTCACTCACCTCCACGAGGTTCCAAGTTCTCCACAGTTGACTGCAACTGGGAGGGTAAAGCTGGCTAATACAAGAGTTTATAATTAGGAAAATTTGGATATCTTTCCAAATCAAGACTGTCCTCGATATTTTTAGCACCAGCATAATAACCCTTTTTTGAATGCACCATACTTATTTAACCAGTCTATTATTGTTGGAATTTGTTACTTTCAAACTTTTGCAGTATTTGCTACTTACAAACAATACTGCAGTTAGTGATGTGTATGTTCCTTATTTCACACATTATGAGTTTAACTTTAGGAGAAGTACCCAGAATCAAAGGCTACCTGCATTCATAATTTTAGTAGATTGTTTTCATAGGAAAAGTACTAATTTATGTACAGCAACATATGGGAGCAAATTGTCCCCACCATGCTTGCCAATGCAATGCTTAGAATCTTAAACAGGGCTCCTCAGTTTTTAAAAGACATCTTTTATGAGCCGTTTTTCTAGTCATGGCACATTGAAAATTTTAATTTTTATTATTGTAGGATGTTTCTAAGCTTTAATTCACATAGTTCTGAAATACAAAAATGATGCAAACATCAAAGTAGATTAATTCCCTCAATTATTTGATTTTAATGCTGTGTGATAAGACGTCATTTATCTCATAGTATATAGACAACAGGATCTGAGCTTCAATATAATTAAATTTCATTCTAGTACATAACTGTTAAATAGATTTAACTTTCTGGATTGGAATTTACAATGCAAAAATATCTATATCATACTTAGATTTCATCTTTATTACTACAGATACAGTAACAAATGTCATCATCATCAGTTAAACACCATATGTAGATAAATGGGCCAGATCTTGACAATAGAAATAAAGATAACATAATGGCTGCTCCTGCCCTCAAAGCAATTACCATCTGTAAACAGTTATCACAGAATGTACTTTAGAAGCAAATCTTCCAAATATAATATAACCCCAAATGGAGATATGTATATTTCATTTTATCCAACAAAAAGCCTTTTTAGCTATATCATATTATCTCTTGTTAAAATACATCAAATCCTTTTTATTGTGAAATAAGCATGCTTAAGTTTATTGTGTAAGTAAAGTTCTGTGGGATTAATTCCTGTTATTTCTGCGTGAATTTAATTTTTGTCATTGCAAAAGTACAGCTTCAGACAAATCAACAGATAATACCACAAGCTTTAGCAGAGCAATCATCTGCCTCATATTTTCTTCCAATGGTCCATAAAAACTAAAATAGTGGGACTGATCATGTCTCTGTGATGCCTAATTTTGTATCCAAAATAACTCCTTTACATTATTACTTTTCTCTATAATTTTAAATTACTACTCTTTCCTGAACAGACATCTTAGCTATTGGCACCTGATTATCTTATTGGGAACAGGAGATAATAACTAGTTCAGTAAAAACTGAAAGTGTCTTACCTTTACTTAACATGATAATTATATTTGAGACTGCTAAGAGAGCAATATGGCATTTCTTATATAAATCTTGTCTTCAAAATGGAGATTCTAAGGTAGGTGATACTTGTCTGAGTTTCTGTATAAGAAGGAGACATTGCCCTGGCTGGCGTAGCTCAGTATATTGAGCATGGGCTGGGAACCAAGGGGTTGCCCGTTTGATTCTCGGTCAGGGCACATGCCTGGGTTTCAGGCCAGGTCCCCAGTGGGGGCCACGTGAAAGGCAACTGCACATTGGCATTTCTCTCTCTCTCTTTGTCCCTCTCTAAAAGTAAATAAATAAGACCTTTTTAAAAAGGGAGACATATAAAGTTAGAAAGATTCTTTTTCTTTCATTCTGGGATTTCACTCCTTTCACCTGAAAGAAGAAGCACGAGCATCTGTAGCATCCCAGAAAATAGCCAAGTGACCAGGGAACAAGATGGCAGCACAAGTAGAGCATGCGCCCAGGAGCCAAGAGAACAGGTGCTGACTTCAGCTGTAACAGCCAAATGAGCCAGGGAGCATCACCTGCCAAACCTTGACCAACCTTCCCAGCTGAAAAAATTGACTAGTTGGTCTGCAAGATTCCTTCCTTGTCCAGTATCCTAATCTGCATTCTGATCATTCCAGCCTTATCCAACTACTGGCACTCACTATCCCAAACAGAGCAGATCAGAGGACAAAAATGAAAGCTCTTGGAGCAATAGCTGAAAAATAAGGTATCCAATAAAGCTTAAGCAATCAAAGAATCTGCTGCCTGCGCAGACAAAAGTAACATTGCAGACAAAAGTAATCTGTAAGGAACCCTTGGTCCATTTTAGCCCAGAAATGCTTTTTGGTGGTAAAACAGTTGCTATTCAAAGAAAAATACACTGGGAGATAATCATGCAAGCAAGAAATGTGTATTAATTTCCTTCTCAAATGTGAAAAAAGTATGTAACAATGTTGTAAGCCATTCTGAGATTTTCCATTTATATAATCTTATAGTAATATTCATTCAAGTCTAATTTTCCAAGGCTATTTTTAACCTCATACAGTAACAACATGATTGTTCTACTTCACTGTGGTAACCATATGTCACCACTTTTTCAAGGCAGTCTCAATTCCAATTTTTTTGTCCCAAATTTAGATCGAGTTTTAGACTTTATCCACTTTTTTTAAAGTTTAGAGAATATGATTACCCATAAACTTAATTATTCTCCTTCTACGTCTTTCTTCCCTGATTATAGCAACAAACTTGACATGAGAAGAATAGACTAAGGAGAGACCTAGATTTTCCATTTTGATATCTTGTACTTGGTTAATGGTTTCACAAGCCAATATGGTGACATAATAATTTAGAACCCGACATAAGATTTACCTGTAATAGACACAGATACTGGGAGAGATTTGGCTATGAGAACTGACCACGTAGAGTTTAGAAGGCCTGGAAAGCAAGGTCAAGATTGCTGAGATAGGCCCTGGCTGGTGTAGCTCAGTGGATTGAGCACGAGCCTGCGAACCAAAAGATTGCGGTTCAATTCCTAGTCAGGGCACATGCCTTGTTGCAGGCCAGTTCCCAGCAGGGGACACACGAGAGGCAACCATACATTGATATTTCTCTCCTTCCCTTCTCCTCTAAAGATAAATAAATTAATTAATTAATAATAAAAAAAGATTGCTGAGATATTAGGGTCTCTGTTGGAGAAGTGAAACCAGCTATGTTTAGGAAGCCAGCAGGCTGGCAGGTGTCATCTGGGCAGAATATACAATGGCCACAGGGCCTTGGTAACTGGGCTGAGGTCCCAGTTACTACTAGTAATCCACACAGGAAGGAGGGCAACATGGGTTTTTAGGTACCAAAGGAAATGCCCACTGCTGGGCACAAGGACATATAGAAGTAAGGAAAATGTTGATTTATTTCATTTAATTGTATATTGGCTTTTGATATCATAATATTGCACTCTTAAATCCTTCAGCAAATATCTCTAAGACATAAGTTGGTTTTAAACTTTTCTGTATTATATTCCTCTTTGAGAAACTGTTAAAGTTATAGAGTCAGGAAAAACATAGACAATGTCTTATGAGCAATTCCAGAGGATTCACAGCTTCCAAGAAATTTACCCACAGAATACAATCTTAAACCTTCAGCAAAGAGAGATGTGACCTTGTAAGGTGATCTGGGATGGTAGTAGCCAGCAAATGCCAAGTATAGTTGACAGCTAAGAGTATTTGCATAGCCCAATGACCAGTGAGGCGGCTGCAATTTCTAGGACTAGGAGGATAATTAATAGTAAGCCTCACTGAGAAGTTGAGGATGTTTATTTCTGCCTTCTGAGTATTCTGTTTGGTCTAGGAAGTAAAGCAGGACTGGCTTGTGATAAGAATACGAGTGAGTCCAGCTCTTGGGAGCAACTGTTAAAAAATAAGATATCCAAAGAAGCTAAGGCAAAGAATCTGCAGCCTTTAACGGTCAGACTTGAATAGTGAGGGTCAGAGAAGAGGTTGCTGTTAATGGCTTTGGCAAAAGTAAAAGAAAGAAGGAAAGAGGGCGTCCAGATGTTCTACATTTAGAACCTGTAAAAAGGAAACTACATTACAGTAATAGGAATTCAAGTTATATGAAAAGAAAATCTTCCATCCAATGACCTTTGTAAAGCATGAGCCCTAGTTATTGATAGACATACTCATTTTCTTTCCATAAAATATTTAAAAAGAGAGTGGACATTTGTATGTTTTCAGTCATTTGAATATAGTTATCATAAACAAGATCAGGTCAGATATGTATAGACACCTTCAAATTTCTTGAAAAACCAGTAGGTCTATAATTGACACTTATTTAATTATAACAACTTTTATAATCATTTTTGAAACCTATTAAATTCTCCTAATCTTACACTTCATCCAAACTTTGCTATATAAAAATGAACATTAAAATATGCAAAACATAATTCATAATCAGCATAATCATACAGAATCCATTCATCATCTTGCTTCCCTATTAATTCAAATTAAGAATTATTAATAAGAATTACTAGTCAAAACAATAAGAGATAGTGTCCCTTTATATATCTGTATTTGAAATTCCATTTTTTAAGCAAAATGACTCAGGTCTACATACACATGTTGAAAATAATACCTAAAGTAAAGTACACTCTGGAAAACTATGCAAAAAATAATGGAAAAGTAAACACAATAAAAGTTCTGGAAAGACTATTAGAAAAGTAATGAGATTTACAGATTGACTAAAAACACCAGAAAAACCTCCAAAGGATATTTAACTTTTGGTCAGTCAGTCAGAAAAGAGAGCTAGCAGTTGATCAAGAGAAAATGTGAATCATAAAAGTCTATCTCCTCCATCATACAATGCATATGAATCAGATGTCTGCTAGCTAGTTCTTGGCCTCAATTCTAAAAGTCAATAACTACTTTATAAATTTGGCTTCATGACCAAGCTTAGATTTCCTGTTCCTTCAACTTGTAATAAACATAGCTCACACTCACACAGAATTTGGGGTAGAGTGTCACAATCCTCCCATCCATTCATACCATCCTTTATTTTGGCCAATTGCTGAGGCAGAACTGCCATGTCTATCACCTACAGAGGAAGTTTGACTTTCTAGCCAAATATTAGGAAGCACGGTAGTGACTGCCATAGCAACAGACTAAACAGATGATCTGAAAGCAGAGTTTGTGAAAGAGGTAAGCAATTCCAAATACAAGGAGGTGTGAAAACAGTTACAAGAATTTTCAAGCATAATCCCAAGCCGTAAAAACTAAGAGAATCTGCATCCCAGTTGATAGCATTCTTCATAAAGATATAATTATTTTCTATAATTATTTTACCATCTAATAATTTGTTAAATAGTTTAACTTCAGTTTCTAATGAAATACAAATTCAAAGAATAGTTTCAAAATACAAACTCTAATCCAAAGTGTCCAAATGCTAACTCTTTACATAAAATTGCATAAAAATAATTTGAAATTATTCCATTTTTTAGCACTGTTCCCAGCTAGACTTCCAGATAAAAGGAAAATATTAGCAGCACCAAATATAAGCCACAAAAGAAAAAAGATAACACCTGTCCAAACTCTACCTTCCTCCGTTTTTTTTTTCACTGAAAGCTTTTAACTCCCTTAATCCTCCCATTGTAAACTGACCCTCACATGTACAGACATTCACACACATGCACACATACTCACACATGCACACACACCCCGAAATCTTACTCTCGTATTCTCAGGACAAAGATCACTTTTTTAATCCTTTTATATAACAGGATGAAATTGTTGCCAGTATTGGACTGCTATATTTATGGAATTAGGTGAAACTTTAAAATTTTTATGAAGAGAATTATTATTTATAGTTCACCAACTGATTCTCTATTTAGACCAGTGCTTCTAAACACTGACTCAGCTTTCTTTTATAACAAAAGCTTGTGACATTTTTGTACTATCATGGAATGAAGTTTTCAGAATATATAATTTCTACATATGTAATTTTAACAAAGCAATATGTCATAGTTACAATGCAAACAAAAAGAGATTTAAAGTAAGGTATTTATTTCAATATATGTGCTCAGCCATAACTACACTAGATGACAAAAAATGCTAATATTCTTATACCTACTCACAAATAGCTGTATGCATACAAGTAGGAGAATAGTCATTTAATTATTTCAGTATTTTCTTACATTCACCATCTAGATGTAAAGGGAAGGCTAAATAATTATACCCATATTGACGGTACTTAGCAGTTGCATCCCAAAGAAATTCATTATATATTAAAACTTTATGGAAATTACTTTGAGTTTGCATATATATAGTGAAGTTGTTTCTAAGCTCAAATAATTACAATTTTTTTAATTTACATAAGTAACTCAAGGCTTTCAAGTCCTATAGGATGTGGAACAATTGTACCCGGCATTTCAGGAAATATGGCATCCACAGGTTTCTTGCAAATACTCTAAATTTTACTAGAGAGCAGCACCACACCCCCACCACCAACGTTAAAAACCACAGGGCTAGGTGGATACACCTATTTACCTTAGAATCAACCTTGGCTTTGTAGAGAAATGTGTACTAGCTCCTCTGGGAACATTGTAACATAGCTTATACATGATGTTACAAATATTTTCAAATTCAAAAAATTGAAATCATACAAATTATGATCTCTGACAAGGAAAATAAGTTAGAAATCAATAACAGAAAGATAAATTTTAAATTATATAGTCAAAAAGCAATTGTATTTCTACATATAGCTACAAGTGCCTTAAAAAATATAAGAATTTATAATAGCAAAAAGAAATACAAAAGAAAAACATACCAAAATGCATTGAAAAAAGGCCATGAAGCATATTACAGAATTTTATTGAAATCCATTAAAGAAAACCTAAATAAATGAAAGATTTACTGTGCTCATTGAAAATAAAACTCAGTAATATTACCATGTCTATTTTCTTCCAGTGATATAAATATTTAACATCAGTCCAGCAGAATCTCACAAGAATGTCTAGTTTCTAGCCAAGCTACTCCATCCTAGCAAGCAAAGAGCTAAACAAACTGAAAAACCAACAACTCTTCTTGGATCTGTCAGGGAGGTGGTGTCATGGGGCAAACCGCAGTCCCTCAAAATGGAGAGAACAATAAACGAATACAGAGAATCACAATCCACCTGAGCAGAAACCTGTATAGGAACTAGTACCAGGGTAGAAACCCCTGAACTATAACTGACAAACTCGGAGATTCAGTGTGGGCAAGTCCGAGCAATAAAAGCTCAAAGGGGTTCCAGTCATCTGGGAGACCTCCACCCTTTCGTGAGTTTTACTTCCTGAAGCTCTACAACATTCTAGTGAATGGGGACAGTGAATGGGGACGAAAAATCCCTTCATGCTTCTGGTTGGGGAGGAGGAAAATAAACCATTTTGAAATATACCAGAGTACTCAGTTCTTCACAACAGAGTCTGCCCTCAGAAGAAACTGTTTAACCAGAGCCTAAATCGTTGGGGTTTTATAAAAACCTAATTGGCCTAGGGGAGGGGATACACCAAACGCCATCCCACACTAGTTCCACCTCACCAGGAAGACAACTGATTGGTCTCAGAAAGAGCTTTGCCTGTGGAGCAGCAGCACAGACTCTCCAATTACTCTGCAGGGTTCACTGTGGGTCCCAAGACTTGACTGATGTGCTCACTGGGATCAAACCCGCAGTGGACCTGCTGTGTGGATGAAGGTCACTTAGCAGGAAGACCAGGGATTCTAATCTGTGTGTGCCCAGCACTGTAGCCTATTCTTTTTGCATGACTGTGCTGCTGTCTCTGGCTCCCTCTGCACTGGGTGGGTGGGGAGGGCAAGAAAGAACATTTAAGTCCATAATCCACTTCAGAAAGATCATTAACTGAAGAAGCTGACACTGAACTGTCGCTTACATTTTTTGGAGACTATGGGGGTTGCTGTTGTAGTAGATGTTGTCTGCCTAACAGCCATTCCCCAAAAGGAGCCAAAGTAACCCAGGGAAACCTGACCCCAAAGCTCAAGGACAGGCATTGGTTATTTTAAGCAAATTATGTTCGTTCCCAGACCTCTCCTCACTGCCAGGCTTAAACTAATTAGTGCAAGATGTTATTGGTCCAGAGGCAGGCACCTGACCTAAAATGACCCAATCAGATAGGGAGGAAATATTTTCATTGCATAAATGCAGGAAACGACTCCTCTTTTCTATGGATGTAAATAACAAAACAATAGCCACTTCATGTAACAGACTGACAGATCTGAGAGGGGAGGTGGGTAAGGGGAACTGGAAGAGATTAGCCAAAGAACCCATATGTATATATGCATAGTCCATGGACACAGACAACGATGTGGTGAAGGCCGGGGTTGAGGGTCTGGGTGAAGGGGGTGGGGGGTAAAGGTGGGGGCGAACAGAGGACATCTTTAATAGTCTCAACAATTTTTTTAAAACATGCAGACACTTTATGACTCTGAGGGGATGAAGGATGAAGATACTGTCAGAGGTAAGAGAAATAATTTAGGTCCATGCTGAGACAGTTGTGCTTCTGAACGAACCAGCCCTGAAGCCTCATCTATACTTATTTGAAATAATACATTTTCATATTGCCTATAGGGTACCTGATCAAATTATCAAAAGAGCCAATTATCTTTTATCTACTAAAACAGAAATTTTCTTGTAAGCATAATTTCTTTCTTAAATTTATTTTTTGGTTATATAGAGTCAATTAATCAGAAGACTATTAAGTAACCATGGATTTAGAACAAGGAGAGTTCATTCAGCAAATATTTACTTAGATACCAAATGCCAGGCATTTCAATGATTAGTGACCACCGATTCAGATCATCTGATACGTCTGTCACCACAATAAGAGTGTGTCTGCTTCTGGAGGCCCCAGGCTATGTGTGGGCGCAGCACCAGGTCCCCCCAGTGGTGCCCCATGTATACACACCAAAGCCTGTCTTTTCAGATATTTTACCTCCATGGCTGACCAACTTCCATTTGGCCAACCTGTTCTCTCTTCAAGTACAAAGTTATATTCAAGCGGGCAATAGTCAAGCCCTGCAGCTCCAGACAGAAATTACCTCTGCAGCTCTCTGCTCTAATGCACTGTGACCTGATTTTAGATTTAAATTATTTTCTTAAAGAACACCTTGTGTGACCTCTTCAATTTGAACAATGCAGTCTGTGGAAGAGATCTAAGCTAGAGTAATATTTCTATTATTACAATGTAAAAACTGTTATTTAGACTTCTACCACAAAGAAAAGCATTAAACTATGACTAAAAGTCAAAAAAAGTAGATGACCTACAGAGAAGATTTCTTACCAAGTAATGGCTTCCAAGTTCTGAGAAAAAGTACTGTCTACAGAGAATTCTCTTCTTAGTCAAATTGTTGTACAAGCTGAAGAATTTAAGAAACAGTGCAGAAATATACATAGTAGAAAACTGAGCTTCTATTGAAGCCATCACAATGGTATAAAGAAACACATTGGAGTGATGGGGTACAGGGTTTGTTATGGGGGTGATGAAAATCTTCTAAAATTAAATAATGATGCTGCTTGCACTCTGTGAATATACTATAAAACAGTAAATTGTATACTTTAATAGGGTGAACTTGTGGTATATGATTTATAATTCAATAAAACTGTTATAAAAAGGGTACTTTAAAATATTGCTGTAAAAGAGCTTTTTGTCGCTAGTCCAATAAAGTATATCCAGCCATTCTACTCATACACACACATGCACACACACACAGAGACACATACCTATAAATATATCCAAAATTCTTGGATAGTTATATAATAACATCTCAAAAAATGTTTATTATATTGTAATATGCACTTCTGAGAAGTTGGGGGCAACCTTCACGGCCATTACTAGAAATGTGTACAGGTGAAATATGGTAGATACACACTGGGAAGTATTAGGCAACCATTCCTTAAGAACAAATCAGATGCACGTATTTCAGTATTTCTTTGTGGGTGAATCTGAATAAGATAATGCTTGGAAGAAATAAAATATGTATATATTTGTTTAAAAATCTTTGCATGAAAATATACATTTGCACAACATACATCGAAATAATTGCCTAAGAGATGAGGTATAGGAGCAATGAAATTTGAAATAAAAGGGAATTAATTAATTCCCATGTCATATACCTATGACTTTAAAACAGCAAGATAAGAATGCCGGGGAATTGAGGATCCAGGATACCAAATGCAGAGTAAAACTGAATAAAATTTCATTTTGTTGCCTAAAATTGTCAGTAGTTCCAGCACCATTTCCCTGGTTTACTGAATATGTGGCACAAGTTTAAATTGTTTCCAGACCTTGTGCTATTTTTACATTAGTCATCTGAGCAAATTCTACTCAGCATACTCCTCACTTAGGAACAATTTTTCAGACAAACATCCTACCTCCAAGAAGTAAGAAGCAATGAGAATTAGTGTATCTGAGGTTTAAATAGACCCATGTTTCACAAGTATAAATGTGCTGGTAATGAATTGTTTAAAATAAAAGAAATTTCTCAACTATGAGTGAACATATAGAAAACTATGCTTTTTCCTGGGAATAAACTTTAAAAACACACAAGGAGCATTTCACCAGTTGACCAAAAGATGAATCATATCCTTTTGACAAAATTTAGAGGAAAAAAATGCACCATTGGTGGCTATTTGGTATAAATTTAATTCTCCATTAAAACAATATCTCTTTTACATAGAGCTACACATTAGAGAAGACAGAAGATTATATAGCTTTTGGTTAAGAAGACCACTTTACAAGAATCAGATTTGAGGGTTAGCAACTACTCAGCAGCTGCTTAACCTCTCGGAGCCTTTGTAAAAGAAGGACATCAAATAAGACAATCGGTCAGGTCCCTAGAATTCTGTAATTCTCTGAAACCAAAGTCTAGCCTTGTTTGTCTTCATGGAATGAAATGAGAGATTCCAAACATCTGGTCAGTTGCCAGCTCTAATACTTCACCATTTTCACGATCAGGAAATTCTTCTTGGCTAACCTAAATCTTAAGCCCTTCCAATAATTCTCTCTATAATGTGGTTAGAAAACAGATGATTACTTTCCCTTGTACGGAAAAAATTAATTCCATACTTGAATAGAGCTAATAAATAACACCTCACATTTTCTTCTCCAGGTTGAATAACCCCACACTTTCCTTAAAAATCTCAATTTCCAGCTAAGCATGTAGTGGTTCTTCTGTGATTCCACTCCAAGCTTTTTAGATTTCAGCTATGGACCCCAAACACAGACGGCAAAGTTCATGGGCATCTGTAGAAAGCGGAGTGTAACTCTCCGCCAGTTCGTGGACATGGACAAGCAGCTCAGATATTTCAGGAACTAAGGAAACCTTTAGTCCTTGTGAATCACGACCACCAATTTTGTGAAATGATTATAACTTTCTCTTTGCCAAGAATGCCAGTGTAAATGACTGGGTGGTTCTCCTCTACCATCCACAAACCAGAAGGTACAAATAACTTTTCTTGACAGTGTTCTAAGGAAAGATAGATTTCAAATTAGGTGGATCAAAACACTGGTTATTTTCTGACCTCCTACAATATCAAATGTTGTGCATTCTGTACATGAAGTTTCAGACAAAATAAAATTACTATGAAGGGAGGCATTATGACGGCACAAATGTTTATGTCATTTATAAATGTGAGATCTGATTCAAAATTGTATGGCTTACTCTCAGTTGTCAGTCTATGTCCTTCCATACATCATTACTTAATTTCTCTGGGCCTTACTCCCCTCAAATTCAATTGAGAATAATATGTACCTGCGAGGATTGTTGGGAACTTTTAGTAAGATAATTAAGGTATGGCAGATGTATGTGACCCTCTCATCCACTCAGGCTAACTGTCAGGACACTGATACAAAATTAGAATCCTTCACAGGCATCAATAGAAAATCCATTATGGCAAGGATATATTGATTTGGGTATTTTTATTAAAGATTTACAAGGTCTTTGGGGTTGCACATACATTTCACTCAATTGTTTGATGCAGCCTTTCCCCAGATTTCAGCCACAAGGTCTTTCTTCCGGTAACCTTGAATTCAGTCTCGCAGGTCTCCTTCCTCTTGCATCATCCTCACAACCTTCGTTGTCCCACTTGTTGTTACATGAACTACTTGGTCCAGCCGCAGGTTGCGCTCTAAAAACATAGACTTTGCCCTAAGTGCTCAGCCAGTTACTGAAGGTGCTAGAGAATTATAGGCACCTGATTTTTCCTGCTACAAAGGCAAAGAGCTTTTGCTTAATGAATGTTACCTTCCTTCATTCACTCCTGAAGGAAACTGCACTAAAGGGAATTATGTCATGCCCAAAACTAAAAGTAACAAACACTGAATTATGGTACCTATTTTAATCTTAAAAATATTTGTTTTATGCTTTATCATTTTGGAGTTTTAAATATCTTCAGTGTCCATGGTTAACCATTGCAGTAATAAAAATGAATAAATAGTAATAAAAATGAAGATTCAAACCAAATGAATCTTCAAAGTAAGACCTGTGGGCAGTGGTTGAATAGGCACTATTATTTTTTTCAGCTTGTATATAATTATTTTTATCTTTACCTAATCCATGTCTTTGCTCTATTTATGGCATTGCAGTTTTTGCTCTGCTAAGTGAATTAATTATTTCTGGAAGAATAGCCCTTGACTGGGAGAAGCATTTCTATCATTTTAATGCTTTAATTCTAATTCTATTTTTCTTAAAGCATCAGCCATGCAACAGTAAACTTTACGGAGGCTCTGAGATCATTAACATGAAAATAATCTTTCAAATTGCTTATCTTCCTATTACAATTCTTGCTTAGAACTTATTAATTAAATTCTGTGACATTTGGCCCCTAAACCTCATAATGCTAAATATCAGCAAAGTACTTAAGGTGTTGAACATGATAATTTTATTTACACATGTTGTCTAATAATTACCACAATAGGTGTTCACATCCATCATCTCATATAGACACAATAAAAAGAAAACAATTCTCCTCGTGATGAGAACTCTCATGATCTACTCTCTTAACAACTTCCCAATATATCGTACGGCAGTGCTAACTATCATCGAAATGTCATATAGTGCGTCCCTACTATTGAATCATTATGACTGCAAGTTTGTACCTTTTGACCACCTTCCTCCAATTCCCTCTCACCTTACAACCTGCCTCTGGTACACACAAATCTGATCTCTTTTACTATGAGTTCAGTGGGGGGTTTTTTAGATTCAATATATAAGTGAAATCATATGGTATTTGTCTTTCTCTGTTTCACTTAGCATAATGCCTTCAAGGTCCACCCATGTTGTTACAAATGATAGGATTTCCTTGTTTTTTTTTTATGGCTGAATAATGTTCCATTATATGTATTTGTGTGTATACACACATTTATATGCCATATATGTTATACACACACATATGCCGCAGCTTCCTCTATCCATTCATGCATCAGCGACAGGGTGTGTTCGTGTCTTAGCTATGGTAAATAATGCTGCTATGAAAATGGAGATACAGCTATCTTTTCAAGTTACTGTTTTGATTACTTTTGGATATAGTCTCAGAAGTGGAATTGTTGGATCATATAATAGCTCTATTAGCAAAGTATTTTTATTAGCATTTAATTATTCTCATTAAAGAAAAGATATTGCCTTCTAACCATCTGCAGCACATTTTTAAATGTTTTATTTTAACATCTTTTTTAAAAATACCATTATATAGTAAATTAATGTGTATATAATGGGTAAACCATGGAATACCCCTCCAAATATATTATTTTTCAAATAAAAAAGAATGTTTACCTCTCAAATTTTAATCTCTTAGAATTACTGCTCATAATTTGGAAGCAAATTGTACAGATTACCATTAATTTGCTTTGCTTTATATATTAAGCCTTTTCCTCTAAACACCAACTAATCTATAAACTGCCAATATGTGTAAATATAAGAAACTTTATTTATTTATAAATAACAATATTCTTTTTATTATTTTTAATAAGCCAAATATTGACCCATTGATTTAGTATTTGTATTATGTTGAACCTTATGAAATAGCCACTTTTATGTCAAAAAATGGCCAAATAATAGCAATTTGAGATGGTTCAAACTAATAATTATGTTTCTTCCCCTGAAGAAAAATATTGACACATATTCCTTCCTGTCAGTTACACAAAATGCCAATAGGAAATTGTGGTAATCTCTCATACACACACAGAGACTTCTTATGATTTCAAATTTTTATCTCAGCCAAAACCAACTTTTATATTTCTTTTCTCCAAATTAGGCTAGATTCTGAGGGCAGAGTTGGAGTTGGTTGAGCATTATGTCTTTTACTCACTATGTGTAATGACCACCACATGATATTTAATGTCATATATTTACCAGATTACATGTCTGGTGAAATGCCTTATCCCCTGTTGCTTACTTACGGTAAATGGTCTCCTTTGAGGTTAAGGACATAGAAAAACCTGAAGAACTTTTTCTGGTTTCACCAATGACATCAGATTTCCAAGAGACTGCTAAATCTGTCCTAGTGTTTTAAAGTGCACGCTTACCATATTGCATACAATTATTGCCTTATTGCCACATTTAAATTCTCCTTAGGAATTGCTCATTTATGAGTCATATTATACAAATTTGACTCACTTAGGCTATTGCATTTTAGAAAATTATTTCAAGAAGCTATTTAAATAGAAGTTGCCATATTTCAATATTTTTTGAACCTAGCCAATTCTCCAAGAGTTAAGGATCACAAAAGGAGGCCTTTTGTAGGCCATGGTTTGGGAAAACATTAGGTTTCAGAAACAAGAAGAGCCTTAGTAGCCACTAGGTATATACAAATTCTATGAAAACAATATATCTTTGAATAAAACCAAAGTAGATTACACTATAATTTCATTACATACAGTGCTTATAGATCCAGTTTCTTCTCCATCAGAGATTCATTTAAAATATTCTAAAAGATTAGCCATTTGTCAGTGTCTACCTATTTAGTCCCCACTGGGTTTGGTAGTCAAAAACTTTCTCTTTTAGGAAAAATGGCAATCAATTAGGTTACAAAGTGAGTGGGTTCCAGAGGGTGGTCAAAGAACATCCCTAGAAACATAGTTTTTACAAGTAAAAATAGGGAGTTTCCATGAAAAAATACCCTCCAGCCCCAGAATGCTAGCAGCAAACACCTGAGAGATGTTCAGGTAAGAAAAAGAAATCGTGAAACTGTAGAGATGCACTGCTGTGGGTCAGCACTGGCCATGAAGCCGACATAGACAGAGTTTGGTCAGTCCTAGAGATGGAGCTGCACTAATTAGAGTGGCCCCAGCAACTCGGATCAGTGTACCCAGATTGGTCAATATGAAAAATGACCTATAGGAAGGGTAGGTAATTGAGCATGTAGTGAATGGACTAAAGCAGGATCCCCTGGAGGAATAAGAAACTCAATTCCCAATTTCAGTGGTTCAAACAGGATAAATAGTCAATACTGAAAATGAGCTATGACCACACAAGGAAAATTAAGCACTACAGGGCCCAGGGCATCAGTTTTAACAAGACAGTGTAGCAAACAAAACCTGGGTCTAAAAGTATACATGAATCAAAGTAAATTGCTTTCCTGAAGTGAAGTTGAGGCCATCTGAGAAACCCAGCAGCCAACTGGTAAACCTTGGTTTAAAATTGTTCACCAGACCAATGGCCCCAAACAGTACGGGTGAGCAGAGGTGAATCAGGACTGTGACTCCAGGCTGCCTCCCCTCGATAGATGTAAATCCCTAGGAAGAACACTCATTTTGATTTATACCTAACTTAATGGTTATACAGAATTTACCTTGAATGTTTTATCAGCCAATTCTTTGGTTTATAACTTAACAATACAGAGGTTTTTATATTTAATCAAAAATTGCTATGCAAATTACTTTCTTAAAGTTAGTTCCAGAAATATGACCTAAACAGAAAACATGCCTGACTGTGAATGTTACCAGGATCATAAAGGTTACATATAAGTGTATGTGTACAAATAATTGTATTTCAGTTAATATTCTACTGAGAAAATATGAAGCAATTTTCAGAAATATTTCATGACACATTTCTTTTAAACCACAACTTGATATTGCCTTTATCATATTCTTTTTCTTTGTATGCTAAACTACATATTCTATTCTAGACCAGACATGAGATGGAATAAATAAACTTAGAAAAAAATATTTAACTTCCTATGGAGAATAATTTTTTTTTAATTTCTGGAAAATTAGTTAATGAAGTCATTTCTCAGAGACAGTAGAGCTTCCCATCTTGGTTTTTATTCAGGAAATTTTGGTGGAAGAGAGTGGATGGCCTTAACATCTCTCTCAGTTAATAAGGAGAACATTCAGTCAGTCAAGAAAATTTATTGTATGAGTGTATCAACAATCTGCAAAGCAAACTTGTGGAAGGAAACAGAACATAAAACATTAAAAGACAGTAGTCCTAGTTTCAAATAGCTTTTAGAATTCTTTCTTTGCCTTCACTGTTCAGATTCATTAAAAAGGTTATGATTTTGAATTTTTCCTATATTCTATTTGGTATACTCTGAGCTTCTTCAACCTGAACTCTCAATTTTTCTGCAGTTCTTGAAGATTCCATGTAATTTTTGAAATATTTTTATCTTTTAAAAGACTTTTTTCTTTTTCTGCACTGCTGTTAGGTACTGATACTTCTTTTGTTTTCTATATATCTTAATTATTTTCTCAATCTCTCTATCACTTTATCCTATTCTAATGCCTTCTAGGAGAGTTCATTAACTTAATATTTCAAATCATTAATTAGTTCTTAAGCCATACCTGTTCTATTTAGTTGGATTTAGTTCACCATTTTAAGAATTGTATCCAACTGATTGTTTTTTCCATAAGAGTTTGTTTTTCCCTCATGCTTCTGTTATACTTCCATAGCTCTCTGCAAATATTACTATACTTATTTTAAATACATTTTGTTTAATTTGTCCTTTCTCTAGAATGTAGTATTTGAGATACATTCAATAAGAAAACAAGATATCCTTAAGTTCAATGCATTCCCTTTGTTTTCAAACTCTATTTTATTTATTTATTTTAGAATTTTTTAAATTGTTGTTCAATTATAGTTGTCCCCATTTCCCCCCTTTACTCTCCCCCTGCCCTACCCACCCTACTTCCCACATTCAATCCATTCCCCATTGTCTTTTTCCATGGGTCCTTTATACATGTTCCTTGATGACCCTTCTCTTTCTTTCATGTTTTCCCCCTTCCACCTCCTCTCTGGTTACTGTCAGTTTG
>PVKM010019056.1:0-24536 GCA_004027735.1 Carollia perspicillata | reverse complement strand
GAGCCAGTGAGTGGGGAGGGTTTTAAACATGGGAGAAACAGCATATTTTGGGTGTAAAAGGTCTTTCTGACTGTTCTGTTGAATGTAGACTGTAGTAGAAGGGACACTACTCAGGAAGTAAGGTGATGATGCCTTGGGCCCAGATTTCAGTCTGTTAAGGTAGTGAAGATGGTGAGCAATGAAATATTTTGAAGGTAGAGACTATAGGATTTTCTGACAGTTGTGGTGTCTGAGCCAGTGAGACTAGTTAAAGATTGTTGCAAGGTTTGGTCTATACAACTCTAGTGATTTAGATGCGGGAGACTCCCAGAGTGACGGCGTGGATTGGGTAAGATCTGAAGCTCAGTTTTGGACATGTGACTCAGAAGCATTTTGAGAGTAGCTTTAAGGAAAAGGCATCGTCTTTCCTGACGAGGTCAACATTTTTACATAAATTCATAGCACTAAAAAAGAAAACCTGTGCACTCTACTTTCAAATGTGTGTATTACCTGAAATTATATATATTTTTGGTGAAGGAAAGGATGGTGAAGGGTTTTTATAATGCAATTATGTAACAAGTGAAGTAACACATCTTTTTATTTTGTTAACCTTACCATTTAAAGGATGTTTTCTCATTCTAATTTTATAGGATTTGGTGACCAAATGCATTTTTAACCTGTCTATATGGATAACTGTTTTCTAAATCACTCTAGTCCTCTACTTCATGACATAAAAGTACTTTTATAAAAACTTATTTTTTTATCATATCTTTTAGAAGACTTATCTATCACTTCCTGAATTGTAAAAAGGCACACCTAGTATTCCAAATGGGCAGGTCTTACTTTTATTTAGAGTTCTGTTATTTGACTTTTAACTGCCCTCATCTGCGAGACTTGTGATTTTTGTGGGCCTGTTTAAAGTTGTCTTCATAAAACTTATATTATCATTACCCTTTTCATATGTAAGGGCTTATAAATCTCAAGACACCCCTCCCCCCAAGAAAAATGCTAAAAACTTTCCTTCTTTTCCATGGCACACTTCTTTCACTGTCCGCCTGCATGGTACACTTGTGTCTCTCTTTTCTAAGTGGAGCTTGTGCTTATTTAAAGGTTTAGTCTGTTCTTTTTAGGTTTTAAGTTCTTAGTATTTGTCATGCTTTTAAGAATACTGCAGCAAAATGAACTCATAAAAATGGATGCTTTCATGATGCATAGGACTGCTACAAGATTGAATGGCAGTTAGACTTAAATAGTTTTTAATCATTGGGCACGCAAAATGAATTATTTTTTTTCTCTTATTTTAAATTCCCTGTTAGCTATAACCATGAGTATCATTCACATATTAGAAAAAGAACCCAGCGCCGGCTGGTAGCTCAGTTGGTTAGGGCATCGCCTCGATATGCCAAGGCTGCAGGTTTGATCTCTAGTCAGGACACACAGAAGAATCACCCAATGGGTGCATGGGTGGGTGGAACAACAAATGGATGTTTCTCTCTCTCTTTGTCTGCCTGTCTCTCTCTCTCACACACAAGTTAATGAATAAATTTTTAAAAAAGCCCTGGCTGGTGTGGCTCAGTGGATGGAGTGCTGGCCTGTGAACCAAAGGGTTGCCTCTTGGGTTCCCAGTCTAGGGCACACGCCTGGGTTGCAGGCCAGGCCAGGCAGGGGGCGTGTGAGAGACAATCATACATTGATGTTTCTCTCCCTCTTCCTCCCTCCCTTCCCCTCTCTCTAAAAATAAATAAATAAAACCAAAAAAAAAAAACATAAAACGAAGAAGAAAGAAAGAAAAAGAAACCAGTATCCTAGAGGCCAAGGCTGCCCTTATCTGAAGTGGAAGTTCCCCGCACTCCATGTCCATGGTCAGAAGTCTGCGAGGTCCCACTCCCTTTGGTTGCCTTCTCTCTCCTGCTTCTTGATTTAGTCATGCAGGGGTCCTGAGAAGCCTCCCTGCTGGCTGTCCTGGAGGTGTCACTGTGAGAGAGCTCAGAACTGCAGAAACTTGAGGCATCCAGGTTTTTTTATGGGTGTATTGGTTTTGGGGTGGGGTTTGGGAGAGATTAACAACATGATCTGTATGTAGGCTGAGCGTGGAGATGTCAGTGCTCTTCTGCATTCTCTCTCTTCTGGGCGATTTCTGTCCTGGTCCAGACCTTTCATTTTATACAAATACTCTGAGATAGAATGGTTTGCTGTGCAAGTTTAGTTGGTATTGATATTTAATGAATTTATTCTTTTGATAAGAGGAGATAGAGAATACAAGTTATCTTATTTGAAGAGAGTAGGGGAGTGGATTGGGGCAGAGGGGGCAGAAGGGACGGCATCTAGATAACTCTGAAGATAAGTTCTTTGGACTTCTATCTGTGATTGTTGCTGTAACCTATGAGCTGAGCTGACCAAGTTAATCCCCCACCTTTTTTTTTTTGCAAGAAGTAAACAGAAACCATAGAGACCAGTGTGACCAGTTTCTGCATCTGGAGTCTTCCTCATTCTCAGGTTCACTGAGAATCTGACTTTCTGTATTGAGAGTGTGAAATATCTTCTCCTTTGCACATACTATTTGGTAGTTGCTTTTTGGCTGCAAAGAACACTTAAATGTCTTTAGGGAAAATGAGGTTTCTTGCAGGCATCTGGGCCATTGGGAAAGGAAACATCACCTGTCTTATTTCCTCAGTGACTGGTCACTAGCAGCCTTTGCACTCTCTTTGAGACTCTTCTTTCTGTTCAGTGGCCTTATGACCTCATCGTTCTGAGCCTGAGCATGGCTCTTAGTGGAGGCCCAGCCTCATTGCCCTCTCTCATCTTACATCTATAACAAGAAGACCCTTCTTGTTGTTTTCCAGGTGTTTTCTAACTTCAAATTTTTGAAGGGGGGTCAGATTTTCCCAGTGAATCTTTTTGAGCTGTCCCAGGCAGCCTATGATATGACTATTTGGGGTCTTTTTTGTTTTCATTTGGGGTCATTTTAGAGAAACAGAGTTTGTAAGTAGGGCAGATTCCTATAGAAGGGATGTGGCATCTTTGCCAAGCTGTTTAGGATGTCATACCTTTATATGTGTCCTTACCTGTGAAATGAGCATGACAAAGCTCTGTCTGCTTCACAAAGTTAATTATAAAGATAAAATGTGTAGCTTTGGAGACTTTTCAAAAAGTACACAGATGAGAAGCATGTTTATAAATCCTTTTCAATACAATATCTAAATTCTCCCTAGACATTTCACTAAACCAGAGTGATCATGCCAATACAAGTTTGAATGAATGAATGAATGAATGTGAGAGGGAGTGGGGTGTAGTGATCACACACACACACACACACTCTGGGGACAGACTGTCCAGGTCAGAGTACTGGATGGGTTGTTTAATGTCACGGGGCCTCCGTTTATTTGTCTGCTGCAAACTGGGGATAACAACACATTGCTTGAGGGTTTATGAGTCTTGAATGAGTTAATATAAGTGACGTACTTAGAAGAGTGCTTTATATAAAGCACCACAACTTGCAATGATGATTGAGGGCAGTCAAAAGATAGTTACCTGGTTTTGAATTGATTTGGAAGTACCATTAGAAAGCATTTTTGAGATTGATTTGTGAATGGTTGGGAAGAGGTTTGCTTTAATACATATGGAGTATAACTTCTCAATTTTAAAAATAACATTTGTGAAATGAGTTATAAAAATATCTTAGAATATATTTATTTCAATAACTACTGAGAATACCAAAACAGTATCTTAAAAGGGCTTTAAAATATTGCATGTTAGGCCCAGGCGGTTATTTTGAATAGCTTTTTATAGTTCAGTTTGAGCAGATGTAAATTTTGAAATCATTTGTTACTCTTAATAAGATAGAATATAAAGGGCAAGACAAAATTACTTGCTCGTGTTCCTCAAAGAGCAAATTGACTTTAGCTTATTTGAATTCTTGCAGGTAGTAGTAACCACTATAGCTGAAATAAAGTATTCGAGGAAAGGGTAGTTTTTTCACTTTTGTTCCCTTTAAGCTCCCTTTAAAATGTATTTATGTACTTTACGAGCAACTCTTGATCTCATAACTGAAAAGTGCTGTTTCGTGGGACAGAGCTAAGCTGGGAGTGTGCGATTCACGGCACGGATGGGGAGGAGGTGTTCCCCCACCCCGTTCCCATTTGGTGCAGAAATTTGAAAATTTTACTGTTGACTTTTCTCTTCATCTATCCCATACAAAATACACTAACTGTAAATGCCTACTGTGCACTGGGCCCTGGGCTGGGAAACTGTTCGCTTAGCCGGTTCTTCTCAAATCCCTCCCTACCCTTGTACTTGAGGCTGCTGTGAACTTGCAGCTCCTGCTTACAAATGGCTCACCAGAGCAGCCTGTTTGCTCCCACCTCTAAGAGACTGGAGACTTTCCAAAGGTGGAAGCAGCTAGAGGAAGGAATGAGATGGTGAACTGGAGGGAGGGGAGAGAGACATATGCCAATTAGGACTGCACAGATCATCTTCCGTGGGGGAAATAGCACAAATGATGTTTCAATTTGTGGAGCTGTAACTTCTCTAATGGTGACATTTTATGGATTAATGTATTTCTTTGCTAGCCAGAAAATTCCAAATGCCATTTATTTGTGGCATTGCTGCATGGGAAAATGTGTTTTGACTTCCCAATAACATACTTAGAAATAAATGTTTCAAACCCAAATAAAATCTTTAGCTAAGTCAGAGATTACTGTTCAATGTTTGTTTGTTGCCTTTCAGGACCTTTGTGAATGAGGAGTAAAAAAAATTTTTCCCCCCTGCCTTTAGTTTTATCTTTCCATAGTACAATGTGTTTCCCAAGATATAGGTGAGCTCTGCAAACCCCAATAAATATGTCTTCCACATCTCCTAAGCATGTGTCTGCCTTCCATAGGGATTATGGAAGGGTCATTTATTTTGGAAGATTTAAGAAGGTGGAAATTGCCCTGGCTGCTGTGGCTCAGCGGGTTGAGCCTGTGAACCAAAGTGGGGTCCCTGGTTCGATTCCCAGTCAGGGCACATGCCTGGGTTGTGGGCCAGGTCCCCCCAGCAGGGGCACATGAGGGGCAACCACACACTGATGTTTCTCTTCCTCTCTTTCTCCTTTCATTCCCCTCCCTCTAAATAAAAAAATAAAATCTTTAAAAAGAAAATCTTAAAAAAAAAGAAAATGGAAGTTGATCTATGTTCTTGTGATACTAGCTGTATCAGATTAGAACTATATAATGTAATTAATTTAATAAGTTGGGAAATACATGGCTTAACATCATGTTGCTGTCAAACTGGAAATATTTAGAAAAATATTGGGATTCACATTGACAACAAGAATGTCGGCGTTTCGGTGGTTTGGCTGTAGGGATCTGGTGCCTGTCTGAACGCTAATGTCTGCCATATCCCATTTCTATTTGTTGGCAAATAGTAGGGATTATATATTGTTGGTGAGAAGCATAAAATTAAAATCTTACCTAGAAAGAGAGCTGGGTAGGTTAGACAGACATTAAGGACATGTAAATATGGAATTTCTTAATTTTAAAATTATTTTTTAAAGTATGTATTTTAACTAAACAACAGTGAAGGGCTTTGCTGGGTGTAAATGAAAAGGCTAGAAGGAAATAAACGCAAGAATTCCTGCTTCCCGTATGATCCAAATGGATTCTGGAACAGCTCTTTCAGTATCATATTTAGGAAGCTATGGCAAGCTTCTCTCTTTTAAGGTATAAAGCTTCAAAAGGATTTGTTGAGTAATTGAGATTTGGTTTGTGTAAGGAAAAATATTTGGCAACTTCAAGTTGAAAGGAACTTTGGCTATTTATAGGTGGTCTAGAAACATGTAACTTGACCAACTTATTCTATAATTAATGTTTTTACTAGAGTTACTAAGTGTGTGTCTGTTTATTTCTCTCTGGTTCAAACAATGCAGTCAAAGCTCTGACCCATCATCTGATAGAAGTTATTTGGATCGAAGTAGAAGTAAATTTGTTTATATTTTTAAAACTAAATCATTGATTATTAATTTTTATTTATTATTGTATTTAAAATGCGGGTATACATGCTTTAGAATTTCCAGATGAAAATTCTTTTGAATTATAACATTTTTACATCATTCCGTGTTATAGTGTAAACACACAGGATCATCTCACTGGATATATTCAGGTAACTATATACGTGTATTAATCTTTTGCTCTGGTTTCTTAGAGAAAGGTTTATATGCTAAAGGACAGAGGGCTGGTAGGTTATATAATAAGTGAGTGAAGAGGATGATTGAAAAATACAAGCCTCATAATAATGGGTTTTGGTAGAAAATATTAGCTAGATTTTTCAAAGTACTAAGTAAACACCACACCCCAAATTCTGTCTGCAGGTGAGACCCTGCCAGGGCACCACGTGTTTGCAGAGCTCCATCCTGCCAGTCAAGGGGGCAGTTTCGGTTACTTGTTGTGTAACACACAACCCCAAAACTTAGTGGCTTAAAATATTTTTTTTCTTGATTCTGGAGGGTTATAATAAAATTCTTTCTTGGGGTCCATCCAGCAAGATGAGCTGAGACCTGGGTCATCGAGGCTTCTTATGTCCAGGTTTGTTTGGGTCATCTCTCTCTCCTTTGCACCTTGCCCCCATGACTACTTTGGGCTTCCTCATAGCAGAGCCGTGTCGGAACATCAGAGCTCCTGCACTCTTGCTGGCTTACCCCACAGTGAGCATCTACAAGGTTCAGGTGGAACCTGCCAGGCCTCTCAGGGCCTAGCTTCAGAAGTTACTCGGTGCCGCATGGTGGTATGGTATTGGCAAATTAATCATTGGTCAGCTCAGATTCAAGAGCGCGGAGTAAGTCGTAGGCCTCACCTCTCAGGGAGGGAATGGTTCGCACATAGGAGAGCCGTGGTCAGCAGCCACTGCTCAGTTATCATTCCAGTTTCCCTCTGCAGCTGTCCCTGTGTGCCTTTCCTGGGCTTGTGTCTTCTTCTGTAATACAGAAACCTCCGTTCCTTGGAGCTTGACTTCAAACTTCTCCACTAGTAATAAGGCACATTTGATGTGCATTTATCCCTTTACCTTGCTTTGTTAAGTTTTTATTGGAGTGTTTTTTCTATTCATCAAGAGCATAAATGCCTTAAGCATTTTTCTTTATCCTAGTATTTCTTTAGTCTAGTGATTATATAGCTTTAGAATCCCATATTTAAGAATCGGTATTTTATATTTTGGAAGTGTTGAGTTTTTGTTGTTTGCAGTTTAATATGGGACGTTTTTTGTCTTTCCACCAAAAGCTTATGCTTGATTCTTAAAAATATTTTTCAAAAAAGAACGCACATTTGAATTGGAAAAGAATAGAGTCCTGAGAAATGAAATACTCCTTGCAAAGAACATGTTCCTTTTATTTGATAGCAGCAAAGTTGCCAAAGGCTCTTATTTTGTTTACATTCATCTGGTGATGTTTACACTACCGGGTGATTGGACACAATTGTAGTATTTTGGATTAGATAATATTTTTGAGATCATATAGTACATATGGGAGACATCCCAGAGGCTATATAAAAATTAATTACTGGTATTTGAGTTACTTGGTTTTCCCAATCCTGGTGTAAGTTATTTAGCAGTTGACCAATAACTGTTGTCATTGAGGCTTCATACCTAAGTGGCATCACTGTAGGATTTGCTTTGTTCCTTGTTTACAAACTTGTGCTTTATTATAACTCCTACTAAACTCTATTTGCTTCTTGCCACACGTCATTCAAAGCAAGGAGGGAGATAAATGGCTAGGACAATCTCTAAACTCCGGGGGACAGGGAAAGTGTTTTTTCCTTAAAGAAGGGAAATTTTAAAAAATGGCACTTTAAGATTAGAATATGTTTACATTTCTTTAAAAATACACTGTATCTCTAGGTTAGGGTTGCCACAGTTTTTGTGAGAACCTACTGCATCAATTTGAATTATTTATTTATGGCAAGGATTGTAATGTTTTATCAGATGACTTAATTAGTGAGATTTTGGCATCATTTAGAGAACTATGTTTTCACTAACTTTTCCATTCCTATACTATAGATTGATAATTATATCATCTCCACTTTGTGGGCAGAGGAAATAAGCTACAGTGGACTCCCCCCACCTTGCCCTGGGGTAACTTGCATCAGATGCAATTTAATGAAAATTCTCAAATGAGTTTTTTATTCCTACCCATGACTGCAGACATTTACAAAGCCATAACAACTGAGTACACCTTAAAAAAATAAGTTATATAAAGCAGTGATATTCGCAGCACAAAATAGTTCAGGGAGGGGCAGGAGCAACTTCTAATAATTAAAATGTAAATGTGAAAAAATAGACGGAATAAAAGTCCCTACTGATTTCTACCTCAGAGGTCATGTGATTAATATTTTACAGTGTCCTGTGGATCAGTGTATGCATATGGATATGTCTGTATAATGTATACATATACAATCCATTCTCTTTCTCATACAAACATACACAGATAATTATTTGCTGCTTATTTTAGGGCAATTCTAATATGCCGCTCGGTACAGTTGTTAGAATCATGTTTGGACCTGCTTTCTTCACAAAATGGGGGAGAGAGCAGGACATAAAGACATTCATTTGGTATAACTGGATTCATTTGTTTAACTGTACAGTCTGATGAATAATTTTCTTCCCTAGTAGTTCTGTGAAGGGCTGACTCACTGTGGTTTTCTGAGACTTGGTGATAGACTGCACACTCATTGTCATGCTTGGGAAGTACTTGGAAATACTGCCCATATCTCCTGAGCCTAAAGAGCCATTCATGTGATGTGACTCCATTTCTCCAGTCCACCCTTGAGTCCAGCTGAATCAGGGCCCACTTGAAAATTAGGCCTGTTAGATCCAGGAGGTACTGCATTCATTAAAGGAGTCGTGTTGTCTCCAGAGTTGGCATGATGGGTGTTCCTGGTGGCCCTCCACCTCCCGGAGGACCTACATAAGTCCCAGGGGCTGCTGAGGAGTATGGTATTGCATTGGCATTTGTTGGGCTTGGAGCAGGTCTACCACCACCTGGACCCTGTTCATTCCAGGCATTCCAGGGCCACCTAAAGCATTCAGTGGGTTTCTCATTGCGCCTCCATCATTCTGAGGTCCTAAGGGCACATTCTTCTGGGAGGAGTCATTCTCTGCACTGGCCCACCCATGTTTGGTTGTTCCTGTTGTTGATTTGGGTCCACTGTACTTGGGAGTAATTGCTGACTTCCTGGGACACCTCCAAGTGCCTGGTTAGGTATCCTCAGTGGGGGCTTTGGACCTCCAGGGTACCGAGGTGACAAAAAAGGTTGAAAGGACCCTGGTGGTACAGGACCTCACTGGCATGCCACCTCCTGTGGAATGTTTCCTAGCACTGGCCTGGGAGCGGCTGCGGCACAGTAATCATGGAAGGCTTTTGCTTCACTTGAATGTTCACATGTTTCCTGTCTTTCTGGAACTGCACAGTAGAGACCCCAAAATACATTCTGCCCAGAATGCAAGAATTCCGGTGGTTCCTCCCTCCCCACCACGTGATGTTCCCCGCCCCCCCTCTTTTCCCTGATAAAGATGTTTGGGCTGATTTCTGAGCTCCTACATGAGGCAGATATTCCTATACACAGATTGCTACCTTCTCCTGGGCGTGGCTGTCGGATGGGGCGGTGTTGCTGTTACTCTTGCCTTTGCCGTGCGCGCTTGTGCCTAGAGCAGCGCCCACTGTTGACTGCTGTTGTAGGGAATGTGTTTGAACTGCACGGGTCCATGTGTATGCAGATTTTTTTCAATAAACATATTGGAAAATTTTTCAGAGATTTGTGACAATTTGAAGAAACTCATACATGAACCTTATGATTTTCTTAAAATTTTCTTTAGCTTACTTTAATGTAAGAATACTGTATATAACACATGTAACATAGAAAATATGCAGGAATCAGCTGTTTATATTATAGGTAGGACTTCAGCTCAATAGTAGGCTATCAGCAGTTAAGTTTTGGGGGAATTAAATGTTATAAGTGGATTTTTGACTGTGTGAGTAGGGGTCAGTCCCCCTAACTCCCCTGCCCCCTGCCCACTGTTCAAGGGTCAACTGTCTTCCCTCTTGAGCTTAGTTTGAAGCCTGAAGCTTGAAAACACAGTCCAGGCTTGGTGTCCATAAAACAAAAGGCCCATTCTAACAGCTTTTCATACATTTCAGAAGAGACTAAGACTTTGTTAATCTGCTCAGTGGAAAATTTCTTAGAAAAATAATCCAAATTGTTAGACCTTTCTTTCCCAAATTGTATGTGAAACACTGTTACTAGGTGTTCTACTAAAAAAGGGTTTTGTGGTCTAATATTTCGGTGTAAGCAAAGTTTACTGCAGGACTTCTTGAAGCATGTCTTAGCATGTATTATGGATTCTTAAAACATTTTGTAGCAAGATGCATATTCCCGGGAGCCTTTTTTTTTTTGAACACTTGTTACCGATGTGGCAGGGAATGCAGTTTGTGAAATCCCCAAATCTTGCTTTCTGTGCACACGTGGAAGCATTGCACACTTTGGCATCAGTCACGTATTTTAGTAGTTGTTGACATTAAATCGCCCTTCCCTGTCTGGTCACCAAGACGTCACCAAGGCAGGCACACACCCTGCAGGGGCTCTCCCTTTGGTGGACTTGTTTCCGCCGTAAGAATGTTTTCTATTACTTAATACCCAGGCTTCACAGCACATTAAGTCTTTTAATACAACAACTTTTACCTTATTTTTTGGGAAGGCACATTTATGTATATGCTTGCAAGCCCGGTAGGACATTTTAAACACAAATGTGGGAGAAATATCCTGAGTTACAATTCAGGATGATGTGAGCACCTCGACAGCATGCTCGGTGTCAGCTGGGAGGACGCCTGTCACGTCACTGCCCAGAAACAGCACTTCGTCTCACTGGTTGTTTGATCTTCAGTCTGATAGTTTGCTGATTGTGTTGGAGTTTTGCTGTGTTATGTTTTAGAAAACTGGTTGAAGGTTTTGTACACACATGGGATACATTACGTTTTCCTCTTAAAAGATGAGGACAACCTCAGTGATGGGTTTTGTGTTTTGTGGGGGTTTTTTGGCATGTGGGTTTTTAGGTAAGGGTTACTGCCACTGAGTTAGAGAAGCTGCATGAGTGCATTTAAGCGTCATAACACTCCAAGTAGGTGGCAGTGTCATCCCCAGTTTATGCGGGAAGAAATGGAGGCGTGGAAGGTGCAGCCACGTGCTCGAGATCCTACAGCTGGAAAGGGGCGCGGCTGGGATTTGGGCCTGGGCGATCTGTCCTCGGAGTCCTCACCGTTGGGCCGTTCAGAGAGATCGTTTCCACCTTCTGTAAGCTGAACGTGGTTTCTAGAAGTATATACAAAGCAAGTTAAACCAAAACAGAGCGCTCAATTGGCAGGTAGCTTGTGTTCATTTTTATCATAAAGACTCTGCTGTCTTTGGTGTCGGGGGAGCTTGCTCTGATGCGGATTCTAAGCAGTCTGCTGGTAGTGGAGGAGGCACCTGGGGAGATCACCTTCACTACGTTCAGGCGCCCAGGCACCGTTTACTGCAACGAGGTAATAAGTAGTTTTACTAAATTCTGCCATTTAGTAAATGATTTTGTGTGACCCTGAGGAGTCTTCTGGCATTTTGCAGTGAGCTATTCATGTAACTGGGGCAAATTAGATCACAGAAGAAAAGAAAAACAAATATTTATTGAGTACTGTCTGTGTTCAAAGGTTTAAAATAGAATTTGTTGAATCCTTGTAAGGCGAGAATTATTATCCTTATCTTAAAGAGGAGGAAGCTTGTGTGCATGGAGTCGCTGGCCTCTGACCACACAGCTTGCCTGTCGATCAATGCTGCTTGGAACCCTGGCTGTTTGCATTCTACCGAGGGGTATGGAGGGCATGCGGTTGTCTCCTTTCAGTTTTTCTCCCTCCAGCGCGCGCATGTCTGAATGACAGTGGGCCTCAGCGAATGGGAAGAATGTCTTCGGTGGAAGGCCCCCATCTGGTTCTTTCGAAGCTGAAGTCTGGGTTGTGGTGTGAACAGCGGGAACTGATGGGTCAGTAGAGGTACCCGCAGGTAGAATGGAAGAGGAAGCCCCAGGCAGGGGCCTCTCCTCTCTATCAGTTGGCATTTATAAACCGGAAACTTCCTTCAAATGCATTAAAAATCTCCCAGGACCAGTATGGCATAGTCACAGGTGTGTCTTTATTACAGCTACCACCACTGCCACCAGCGTCATTGCCATTTGATGGTTGTGTTTTTCTACAAAAGCTGAATAATCAGATTGAGCCCTAGAAATAGGACAGGAAGACAGCAGTGAGGCTGCGTTGTCAGTAGGTCTTCCCTAGCAATCGCAATGGTCTCAGCACCCTTTCTGTTGCGTGAGAGCTTTCCACCGAAGTCCAAATGCACAATTCTCTTTTACTGGAAAAGTGTGGGAATGTCATAGGAGCGAGCAAACAGCTCCTTTCCATTTACTAAAGTCGTTCAAATACTTCAGAAGCCACAAAGACATTAAAGGCTTAGCCTGCCACCGACCCAAAAGTATCCAAATAAAATGGCCTATTTGCTGTTTCAAAAGTGCTTTTCATGAAATTACAGAAGGTATTTAAGAAGGTAGTGAGTGAGGGCGGGCTGGCTGGAGAGCATATACTGGTAACCATCTTTTAGCCATGGCTATTTTTCACAGCAAATAAATTTTCTTAGTTTATAACTATGAACCAGATCAACTCACCACAGCTGTTTCTGGAGCTTCCCCACTTGTAGGCAAAGTAATTCGGAACTTGTCAGAAAGCCAAAGGCTAGGGGATTGCCTTTTTCTTGGTCCTAAACCTAGACCTGTTTTATAAATAGTTGATTTCCAGGCCAAGGTGTCCCTGTATGACATGTTCCCATAAATGTCCTGCTGCCACAAATTGCTAATCTTAGCAGAAGCAGAATTCTGCGTCCACTCCACGCTCTCCTGTACAGGGATGCCACCGTTGTACTGCTTTACCAGGTGGAGTTCTTGGGGTGAGTCTGCATGCTTTCCTAGTTGTTTCCCAAGATTCTGTGTGTTTTTAAGCCCCTTGACGATATATCCTTATAGAATGTTGACATTATATCCATCCTATCTGCACCTGGGCAAATGGTTTGCATGGAGCGATCTTCCAAAGCTGCCAAGTCTGCGGACCCAGTACAGGTAACCCTGGGAAGGGGAAGGAAACACAGGCCCTGTGCTGACGGGAACCCAGACATGATGGGACAGCATTGAAAGGGGCCCTTTCAGGCCCCTGAACACCTTGGACAACCTGACTCTTGAGGGAGAAGAAAGGAAGGACGCATGCATTTTGTAAAAAGTAAAACACTTCATAAAGTAAAAACAAAGTCTTCATAAAAGCCTAGACTGCCCCGTTCCCCGTTATCCTGGGTCAGTGGGCCTAGTGGTCTCAGTCTAGGGAAGGAGGGGGTCCCTGGGCTTTAGGGTCAAGAAGGGAAACAGGGGAAGAACACTAGAAAAGGAGAGCAGTTATGGAAGTAAGGGACAGCTGCTTTTCTTACCCGCAGAGATGCTGGCAGAGTCAGCAAGGGGGCAGCCCCTGGTGGCTGCAAGAGGAGGCTGTACCTGAGACACAGGTGACTACGGAGGTGGCCTGAAGGAGTCTTCAAGGACTCTAGAAGTGGGCTGACCAGGAAGGCATATGAACATCAGGCCAGTGGGCACAACAGTTACCAGAGCTCTTGGCTACAGGGAGGCATGTAATAGCCTCTTGGTGGCCTTGTGGAGACCTGAAAACAGACTGTGGCTGGGAGCAGATTCCTGTAGCGACGTAGGTGGGGTATCCGCTAGAGACCTTTCGTTTGTTGCCATTGTGGGGTAATTCACATCCTCTCAAATATGCTTCATGGGCAGGTGGCCACAGAAACACCAGTGCAGGTGTACCTTCTTTCTTTTATTTTTTAATTGCTAATACTGAAATTTAAAATAGTCACTATAAAAATTTGTTCTGAGAAACCTTAGGCCAGTAAGTTTTAAAGCTTGGAGAGAACCAGTCTTCAAAGTTTCACCTGAAATTTTCATAATTCAAGCATATCGAAGAAATGATTGACAGAGTGAATTTCATTAGGGATTTGTTTGGTTCCTCATGAATCTTCTAAATTGTGACATGTTGTTAAGCTCATGAAATCATAGTACAAAATGTTTTCCTTTTTGAGAGGAATATTAAATACTACAAATCTATATAATGCTGCATTATTGATATGCATGAGTATTTTCAAACTGAATACATTATTTAATATTTTATTTGCATTACCTCTTGGGCAAAAAGTAAACAAGGACAATATTAATTATTTGTTTGAAAATAAACCTTATCTATAGATGCTAAAATTGCACCTGTGAGTGACAATCCACTGTTTCTTTACTTCTTGAATTGTCATCATGTTTATTATGTTTAGAATATGAATCTTTTACATTTGGAGAATTTATATGTTGTGTGTAGTGACAGATGACTTGGGACTAGTGTAAAAATCTATCACTTTTGCTTAAGACACATCAGGTATTTAAGAGTTTTTCATTTTAAGTATAGCATTTGTAGGAATATATGTGATAAGCATGTATTTACTTCAGCAGTAATTTTATTCATTTTAATGGCATGTACTACTTTATGCACTGTACAGATATGAAGGTAATATTATTACTTTGTGAATAACTTCATCTACTGGTATTCCCATATGAAGCATTTCACATGTGTATACATTTCAGTTTCCCAGGGCAGGGAATTTGTGTTGATTTTGTGATGAATAAAATGTTATAAATGGACTTTGTAGCCAAAGCAATCCCGTATTTTCTTGTTATTAGCATTAGAGTCGTAATGTAATCCTATATAATTATTTTAAAAACAGACATTAACTAATCCCCTTTTAGAATTAAGTGACAAGTTGATTTAAGTATCTGTACTCCTTGGTAGTTTCAGAATTTAGAATGGAAATTCGAAGGCTGGGGTGCCAGGAGTGAGGCAGGTACGGAAAGAATTGTTTTTACAGGGATGCTGTTGTCTCAGGTCCCCATGAGAAGTAAATAACTGTATAATTTTTCTGAAGAATGAAAAAAAGAGGAATAGAAAGATGTCTATATGTATGTCTTTTGCCTTCACACTTAACATGGTTTCTGAAACTATGCCAAAATGACATCTTAATACAAAAAAACAAAAACAAAAACAAAAATAAAATCAACCAACCAACCAAGCAAAACATATAAATAGATTATCATCCCTGTCTCTTCTGGTGAAATTTTCAAATGTAAGAACATTATCTGTTCATTTTCCTTCCTGGGGGAAGCTCCATCTTCATCTGAGAGAATCACTGCCCTTCTGCAGTCAGTTTTCTTCTAGTTGTTGGCTTTCAGGATACAGAGTGATAAGTTCATTCCCAAGCTGCTGACCAGGCCTCAGAGGCCTGTCTGGAGAATGACTATTAGTGGTAGCCACTGTTTATTCTTCTCGAACTTTAAGATCAGCCCCCTTGGTTCAGCTTGTTTGTTAAATTCCAGGTAAAGAAAAGTAAACAGCACATACATTTTTTTGGATGGTAGAAAAATTACTTAGAATCTGCCTCTTCTTAGTCTTGTGACATTGAGGTTCTCAAGGAAATAGAAAATAGAGTGTTTCATATTAGACAGTAGTTAGATGCTATGTATTAGAATCAGTCCTACAGAATCTCCAAAAGATGGAATTATTGTCACTGGTAGGAGCGACATTTGTTTCATTACCCAGTATAGCTGTCAATGATGAGACGTCTGTTTTAAAAAATGTGCTATGATACCTCCTTGAAGTGTGTTGAACAGGTGCTTTGTGCTCTGCCCTCTGCTAGTATTACTGTGCTAGTCAGAGATCAACTCCTGGAAAGGGTTTTCTAATTTCTATTACAGATGATGAGCTGTGTCACATATCTGATGCAGGACAGGAAGTTACAACCGCTACAGTGGAAGTTAAAAAGAATCAACAGCCCTGCTGTAGGCATTTGCAGAAGAAAGACATCTTATGTTTTTAACTAAGAGGATCAGAGAAAGTTTCATCTTGTTGGAGTGGTTTGGGTAAAATTTGACTTTGGGGTAGGAAAGTAAATGCATTGAGGAGAGGGAGGTTCAGGTGGAAGTTAATTCTATGAAGATTCTAATTGGCTAGAGGACAGGATGCTTGAGAGAGGAAGAAGGAAAGGATGGAGAGGGAGGTCGAGGTCAATTTGTGGTAAGCCTTAAAGGTCAATCTCGATGGAAACATTGGGATTTTTTTTTAAACTATATTTTATTGATTTTGCCATTAAAGATGTTCCATTTCCCCCCTTCATGTGTGCAGGGTGGAGGGGAACATTGGGATTTTTTTAGTCAGTCGGCTTGGGGCCTGCCCACTTTTCAGAATACCTGACTCCTCTATCATGGACCCTTGGACTGAAGATGTAATGTAAGAGGTACAATGTAATGGCATTGTAGTGAAAAGAAGGAGCTCTGGATTGTAAAATACCATGGACTGTGTCTTGGGCCCGTCACTTACTATTATGTGCCTTTGGGCAAGGTGCTAACCTTTTCTGTGCCTCAGTTGCAGATGAAGGTTAGATGAGGTAAAAAGTCACTGTGTAAAGCACACAGGCAAATAGCAAATAGCAACCAAAAGTGCTTGATCCCTAGTGAACTTCTTTTGCTATCTGAGATGGTCTCTCCCATCTGTTCTCTTATGAGTATAACTCACAAGACATCTGTGAAGCAGTCCAGAGGCAGACAAAGTGTGAATGGAGATAGGGAGATGGTTGACACAAGTAGAGAGGTAGGGTAGAAGAAAGGATGGCTTGTGGTATGAGATGTCAGTAGCTGCTTGTAAGTTCATTTCCTGTAGTATTCAACAAAGAGGCTCATCTGCTCTGTCCCCGTGCTCAGGGAAGAGAGTGAAAGAAGTGTCTGCAGGCCAGGCAGGCTACTTTGGTACCTTGAGCCTGAGCTGGGGTGTCTTGATGAGTCTTGGTTGGTGCCTGAGGAGAGGAAAGAGGTGATGACCAAAGCAGGCAGAAAACACTTTCATAACTTCATGGAGCTGAGGCTTCAGCCACAGGCTCTGTCAGGAGACCCTCAGACCCTTTGCATTTCCATAGTTGACATTCATACTTTACCGTTTGCAGTTACTTGGAAGGTGAGAAACTGGTAGTTGACAGTTTCTCCGAGACCCGTGAATTAGAATTTCAAGTCCTGAGGATGTGGTATATAGAAGCTGGGCTGATGATCGCTAGCAAGTAAGCATAATGCATGCTCAGCATTTGTAGCTGTTTGACATTGTGAAGTGATGCAAGTGTGTGTTTGTAAAGAATGGTTTTTAGGAATCATTCAGTGACAGTTGACAAGGTGACTCCCCTGATTTCTGAAAGAAATGTGAACCTGGAAAAAACCAGAGTCTGTATAAATACTTCTGCAGTTGCAATTCTGAGGATTCTGGAAGTTCTCGGCCCATATTTTGCTAGAATATCCAAGTGGTTGACTCTTGTAGTATCCCATTGAAGAGGCTGACTTTGGAAGAAGTCAACTACCTGTGAGGAGCCAAGGGAATTCTGTGCAAGTCTCTGGCATTTGCCAGCTTACCTAGCAAGGAACCTGTGGTGTAGCATCTTATTGGTTGAGTGCTAGGCTAGAAACTGCTCTCATTGGTCAGATTTGGTGGTGCAGTGGGTTGGCTTTCTAGTGCTCCAAGATAATTACATGTGGAGTGCCCAGGAGCCTCCAGTGAGTGGGTGTGAAAGACAAGGTCACGAGGAGGAAATTCTCTGAATTAGGTTCTGGGAGGTTGTGTTGCAATGAGGGAGATTAGTTATAACAGCCTTTTGTTTTGTATATATTATGTATATATATACACACACATCTATAATTTTACTTTTGTACAGAATTTTCTTTTATAGTGAGTCAACTTGCATTTGATGTTAAAGTTGTTGCCGACATACTGGATTGCTGAGTAAAGAAGTTGCCTTGGTTTCCTAAGGGAGGGTTCAAGTGAGGGAGAGCATGATTTCACTGGGGAGAAAACCATCAAGGCCTCGCACTCTTGGGTGCCAATATTTTTGAGGAACTCTAGTATCAACCATATTAATTTTTGTATGTACTTCTGAGATGCGTGGAATAAGAGGAAGTAAGAGGGGAAAAAAGCCACTTTGTATTTTTGAATATGGCAAAACTGTATCAAATGACCACCAATGTGATGCCCACAGTTTATAGTTGTTTTAAGTATCATTTTTGACAGTGCTGGGCTTTTCAGCATCTTACTTTATGATGAAAATGCGCAGCAACAGCTAATCTTTACACAGTGCTCTGTATTTGCCTATGTACTTTAGAATAGCCGTATATGGATATTGACTCCTATATTCTTCACCATACTAGGAAGGCAGGAATAATTATTATCTCTGTTTTACATTTGAGGCAACCAAGACACAGAGGTTAAGAAACTTGCCCAAAATGATACACTGGGAAATTGTAGAAAAGGATTCATAACCCTGGCAGTCTGGTTTCTAGACTCATTTTCTTAGTGACTTTCCTATGTCTCCTGTCCACAGCCTGAGCTGGAGGTAGGAATAATGGCCCTTCTCTGTTTTAGTGACCTTGCAGACTGGATCAGCCCTATTGACTGTGAAAGTACCCATTCCACTTTATGACCACAAAGTACCTGACTTAATACTAGAAAATATTAGTGCTGATATCATCTATGATTCTGAAAGAGCTTTTTACGGATCTTGGTGAGAAGTTCCTTGTGATATTGATCCGTGACAGTGTCAGGCTTTAGGTTAAATAACTTATTTATTGGGCTGACATTTCTTGGCTTTTATGATTAACTTGGCTGAGGTGTGACCAATATGTGTACTTCTGACACATGTTTCGTATGCGAAAGTCACCAGATGGCTGGCCACGATGATCCACGTGACGTCCACGGGTATACTAGTGGTATGAGTGCCCCCAGTGTGCTGAAAGTTCCAGAACACTTAAAGTAGGTGGACACGTTTTATGTGTATCCATGAAACTCCCAAACACACAACATTCTAACATGCAGTTAGAAAATTTAAGAAAGTCTACCAACAAAATTTTATTTCCTTCTTTTCATGGTTATTTACTTTTCCCATTAGAGAAAATTTGAAAAAGAAAAAAAAAACAGAGCAAATAAGGAAATCAAGGTCACATATACTGCTACTGAAGAGCTAGCCACTGCTGAGTTTTACTTTCCCTCAGTATATTTATCCCTGTTCACACATTCCTAGACGTGCTATCTCAAAGCAGCTGTCTGTGTTGTTAGCGTGCTGTTATTCTCCCAGTTATATTTTAACTGAGGTGTAGCATGCAGGATGCATTTTTGCTGGAGAAACCGCAGAAATGTAACTATTTATTATGTTTCCTAGCTATCTCACGCATCATTTCCTCCCTTACTTCCTCCCTGTCGCTGGCGGTCCCGCTGCCAGCCTGCCTGTCCTCCACTTGTGACATCTGACTCATTGCTGACACTCAGTCCTCAGGCCTGCTCCGGGGGCCCGTTACTGAGCTTGGCGACTTTTGTCTCCCCACAGTTCCTCAGATCTGCTCCTTATTCTTCAGCTGCGGCAACCCTGACCTGCACTTCACAGCCTCATGCTGTCAGTGTCCATTTCTTGGCCGCTGGCTTCTTCTCTTTTTCCGGCCACTCTTAAAAAGGACTTTTCTTACGAGTGTTTTTCTCAGCATTCCATTCTTAGCAAAACTTCCCGTGGTGACACCTCTGTATTACTTTGCCGTTATCCTAGCATCACGTTAGGATTCTTCATGGCGTCCCCCTTCATCTCATGGGCTCCGTGCAAGGCTAAGACACACCTTGGTTCTTTGTTACCGCATTGTTGAAGGTAAATTGGGCTGGCCCTAGTAAAAACTGTGGAAAAAGAAAAACTTTTGCCATCTCTAACCTCTATTCCCCATTACATTTTTGACCCTTCAGGGTTTCTCTCTCCTCCTATTTGTTACTTAGTATTCTTCTTGCTCTATAATTCACAATTTTAACCAAATATGAATGGATTTGATATTGGTGGTTTATACTTGAATGAGTGGGATCACATTCTGTTTTTGTAATTGAATGTCTTTAATTAAATAAAGTGAGTGCACTTTGATTTAGGTTTTTTTTTTTTAATAAAAAAATTTGCCTTTTGGCAAATAAAAAGTTTTCAGCTCTGAGTTGATTTCCTCTACCTCAAATTTAAAAAAAATTTTTTTCTGCCATATGTAAGTCTGAGAACAACTGTTTTAAATCCTAGCAGTAAAAAAGGAAAAGAGAAGCAAAAGGGGAAGAGATGAAATAGAACAGCTTATAGGGAGAGTAATATTATTAAGCTATGTCCTTTGATAAAAATGCATTATTATGTTTTTCCTTCATAAAACTGCATTATGTATGTGATTAAAAAAATCTTTTTTTGGGGGGAAGGGTGGGGAGAAAATACATACAACTGTAATTGAACAACAATAAAATAATTTAAATAAATAAAAATATTTTTTTGTGTGTGTAGTCCCTTGTTTCCTCACAGCCACATGCATGCATTTATTGTATCCATCTCAGAAGATAAACCATAAACGCAGTGAACATCTTATTTTCTTTATTTATCCTTGAATCCCACCATCTAGATAATGCCAAACATGCTGTGTATAGTCAATAAGCGATTGCTGATTATATGACAATGTTTTGAGACATAAAATTTTTTTCTTGTATCTCCAGGGTTTTAGTTTCCTGCCTCCCCACAACGGAACGAGAGAATTTGATTTTCTAACACCAGTGTCAGGCATTTATGTTTCAACATCTACCCACAGATAATCACATCTGGTTGTCCATGAGAAGATTTCATTTGCAACCTGTGTTGGTGGCAGCTGTCATTTCATTCTTCTGGTGCTGCTACTTGGCTCTAAAACCTCATCTTTTGCTTAGGGAACGAGGCCAGAAAGGGAAGCTAGCCTGAGGCTACATGGAAATGAGGAAAGCGTGCTTCAGGGGCCCTGTCAGTATTCTGGCTGGGGTAAGAGCAATTGCATGGGTTGCTTTATATTCCAAAACTGGAGTTACCCTTTCTGTGACCCTGGTGTGCTTTCATACTTACAGATGCCAATCTTGTTCTTTGCTTGATTCAGCCAAAGCTGGGGAGGCGGGGAGAGGAGGAAAGACTTTGGTCCAGAAAGTGTGACGGGACTTGATGCACATCTGCTTTCTTACATTGGTGCTCCAGTGACCTTTCCTTTAAAAAAGTCTATGATTCTGTAATTACAGTGTATTCTATTGGCATGGTTGTTGCATTGTAAGTGTAATAAGTTAAAGTGATTTCTATAAGAGAATACTGGCTTATATAGTCCACTGTAGTAAAAGAATAATGCATGGTGAGATAGTAGAGAGGAGACAATGGAGGTATTATGTAGTGACCTAGAACAGCTGCTGCCTGAAGGTAAGCCAGTAGATGAGGAAGAGGAGGTAATAGGCTGCATAATTTCCGAGCTTGCTCACGATATTTTGGAAAACATGTGAAATTCAGTGTTTTAGGTTTTTGCAGTGTCTCACGGGGCTTGTCCTACATCAGACAACTGTTAACTAATATTGTGTGGATTTTAGTTCATTACACATGTTGCATTTTCTTTTATGTTGCTATATTTTAAAGCACTGCAGCAATGAAATGAATTCTTTTATTTATTCTGTTTGCAAAAACAAAAAATGTTAATAGCTCAAATGCAATGAAAATATATTTGTAATGGTGTCATTATGGCATGATGTGGTATTTTTGTTCTTGCTTGAAAGGCTAGGGATTGAATTTATATACTCGTGCACATCTGGAGTGGGAAGAAAGTACATGGAGTTTGTACACAAGCAATTATTGGTTGATGTCAGCTTTTCTACATCTGGATGTTTTCTTTTACACAAGAGACCCTTATGTATTAACAATATTAAGAAATACTTCTGAATGAGAATTTTGACGAAGGATCACTGGCTTAGTGGATTCTAGAATGTTACCTTGTTTGGAAGAAAGGTCTTTGGAGATGTAATCAAGTTAAGGATCTCCAAGTGGGAGATTATCTTGGATTATCTAGTTGGGCCCCAAATGGGGGCCCAATCATCCTTGCGAAAGACAGAGGGAGATTTCACGTGCACACACACAGAAAGCATGTGAGAAGAGGCAGAGATTGGAGTCTCGTGGCCACCAGCAAAAAAATGCTGGCGCCCACAGATGTTGGAAGAGGCAAGGAATGGATCCCTTAGAGGCCTGGAGGGAGTACAGCTTCACTGACCTCTTGGCACCAGTGGTTCTGATCTTGAACTTCTAGCCTCCAGCACTATGAGAGAATAAACTTCTGTTATTTTAAGTCACCAAGTCTGTTGTCATTTGCAGCCACATGAAACTAGTACAAAAAGGAAAGAAAGAAAAATGTAATGGAAAGCAATTGGGTCAAGAGAACTATATTATCAAATTTAATTTATAAATATAAGCATAATATACACTTTTAATGCAATCTTGGTCTAGGTCATTTTAATTCTGATCATCGAATTATCTTTGCAAAAGCAACACCCTAATTGTTTCACATGTGTTTGTCTGTATTCCCAACATGACTGTAAATGGGGGGTCCTGTCTGGCTTGTTTGTAATTGTACACATGTTATTTGATGCATAGTAGGTCCTCAGTAAATATTTTCCAAAGGAGTACACTCTTAAATATGAATATCTTTCTAATCAGAGCTCCAATCTACTTTTACAGCTATGTTTCTCACTATTCTTTTTTTATGTTCTTGCCAGGAAAAGAAAAATCAAGTTGGTGAGATATAAATAATGAATAATAAGTACAGTTTCCCTTATGAATAATAACTGTCCAGATGACAGATGGCACTAGAATAGACTGAATCGTATCATATTAATTGGAAGGTTTTCCTACATCTTTAGGAGAAAGAAGCAAATTAGGACAAATCAAATATTTTGTATTTGTACTTGAAAATGCAGTTTAAAGTGTTTTTAGGATCAGTATAGATACAGCCCACAGGCTTCCTGGGCCCGCAGCATTCCACAGAGGCAATCAATAGTCAGCATGAGCCACTGTTATTTCAAAGATGAGATAATTTTGGACTAAACCCTTTACAAGCATTTTTAAATAAGCATGGAAACAAAAAGAGGTTATAGTAAAATTATTTCAGTACATTGAAATTGAGCTACTTGGTGAATTCTGAAGCACGCCCTATCGTCTGAAAGTAGTTTTCTGCTTGTGAGTTGCAGAATTTTGTATTCAGGCCCGTATCCTGTCTGAGATGATCAAGTGAACAAGATGATTGATTTTGTTTCCCCAACTTTAATCATGAAAAATTTTAGCACTTAGAAATGTTTTAAAATGGATAATGAATACACATAAATTTTACATCTGGACTCAAAGTTTGAATTTTCAAAAGCTTAACCAGGGGTGCCAAACTCATTTTCACCAGGGGCCACATCAGCTTTGCGGTTGCCTTTGAAGGGCCTAATGTAATTTTAAGACTGTATGAATGTAACTGACCCTTAACAGTTAAGCGGGAGCTCAGCAGTGCTGCTGGGTAGGAACAAGGTGCCAGGCCAGATAAAACCAGGAAGTGGGGCTGGATTCAGCCCATGGGCCTCGTGTTTGCTACCTGTGACTTAAACTTTCAAGCTCAGGCCAAACTCCAGACGAATTAAATCTAAATCCCTGATGGGTCAGTGGCATCAGTATCTTTTCTGACAGTCCTTGGGAGAATCTAACGTACAGGCAAGTGTGAAGACCACTGTGCCATATACTATTATCACAACAAAGGTACTTATAGTCTAGTACTCAATCTATGTTAAAGTTTCCACATTGTTTCCCCAGATGCCCTTTAGAGCTGTTTTTGTTTCTAAACTACACTGTATTTGGTTGCTGTGTCTCCACAAGGGCAGGCAATTTTATCTGTTCTGTTCACTGTTGGGTGCTGCACAGGGTCTAAAAGAGACTTTGGTAAGTATTTGTAGGTTGCACGGATTTAATCAATGGCCCGGCATCTGTTGAGTGTTCATATGTCTGAGTGAAGTCTTTGCATGTAGAGTTTTTCTTGAGCATGAGTGTGTCACCCTAGATTTAGAAAGATTAATGGAGAACTGCAACTTTTTCGTCAATAATTCATTTAGGTTCAAATATATGTGTGGAGTTGTAAGGTGGAATTTAATTTTGTGTTTTGTGTACACATTGCTCAGAGACCCAAAAGGGCTTATCCATAGGGATCCCTGGGGTTCAGTGGGGCACGTTTGAAAAAACCCTGGCTTGTAGGCTGCCCCTCCCCTAGAATCAGCTAGTCTTCTTATCTGCATGGGATCACCTTTCCATTTTCTTACAACAACGTATTTATTTGCACATTGTGGAAATGTAAACCATAATTGATAAAGAAAATTTAGATGGCGCTCAATACACAAGTTTTATTTTTTACCTTTCAGTGATTGCTTCTGACATTTCCTTTTCCCCTCGCACGTTAAAATTGCTCATCCCTTATGGAGTAGTAGTATTTCTGTGTGGGAAGCTTACACTCTAGTTGTTGGTGGAAGTGGCAGAGTTTGGGGAAGA
>PVKM010019055.1:0-17786 GCA_004027735.1 Carollia perspicillata | reverse complement strand
AGCTTCAGGGGAAGATAAAGCAGGCTAATAGAAAAGTCCATGCAGAGTGTGTGGCAGAGGCAGAAGAATTGCTGTTTGAACTAAGATGCCAGAACATTGTATACATTGTATAGAATAATCATTAAAAACATACACATTGAATAGAATACTCATTAAGAACATGTATTCTAGAGCCAGATCACTTGCAAGTTGAATCCCCTTGGGTTGTACACATAATGGCTATGTGACTATTCTACTTATCTATTGCTGCATAACAAATTACCTCAACACTCTGTGGCTTAAAACAGTAACCATTTATTTTACTCATGAATCTCTGAGCCAGGAATTCTGGTGGCACAGAAGAAAATGTTCATCTGTGTGTCATAATGTCTGGGGCTTTGGCTGGGTGACCTGAACAGCTGGGACCTACAGCCATGACAACTGGGGCTCATTAGGCATCAGTCCTCATGTGGCCCCTCCACTTGGCTCCTTCCAGCCTCCAGGTCATCAGACTTCCACAAGTGTCCCAGGGCTCCAAGAGCAAGTGTTCCAAGAGACAAGAAGTGGAAGTTGTCAAACCCCTAAGTTCTGGACTCAAAAACTGACAAAATATCACTTCTCTTATATTCATTTAGCCAAGGCAGACATAGATCCTACCAGGTTCAAGGACAGGGGAATCCTTTCAATGGGAGAGTGCCAAAGAATTTGTGGACATCTTTACTTTGCCAGAGAGTCCTTAAACCAGCTCCATGATTGTTCTACACCTCCGTTTCTTCAGCTGTTAATGTGGATAATAACAGAATCTATCTTATAGGTTTGTTAGATGAATAAATGAGTTAATAAAAGCAATAAAAACAATAAGCACCCAATAAGTATTAGCTATTTTATTCTTTTCAAGCCATTTTTAATATTTCTTTAGTATGAACGCTGCATTAAAATGACATTTTCCCTTAGACATAGATGAACTGGACTTTAAAAGTATGTGATGGTAAGGAATGTGCCATCTGGTACTTCTTTTGAAGATGTACAAATTTTGACTAGTTTTATAATGAACAACATCTACTGCCCTTCAAGTTTTCTACCCTCTAAACACATACGCACAGTTCCATACTTTATCACTCTCTGTGGAAAAACGGACTGGCAAGTGAAGTCCAGTTTTTGGTCAGTTGGAAAGGGATTGAAGGAAAGAAATTGAGGACCATGGCATTTGTTATTGATGATGGAGTTCTCACTTTAGCTGCAAGAGAGGAGCTTATAAAAGACTAGACATACCACAGGAAGCACAGTTTTTATATGATCCTGACTAACTCTTTAAGAAAATCCAAATAATGTCAGGCTACTGCAAAATGAAGCTCATGTGCCAGGGAGGCTGGGAGGCTGGCACTCGAGTCTTCTTTCCTAGTACAGACTGGGATCTGGACCAACACCTTTTCTTCCCACCTGCTCCTATATTAAACCAGTTAGTTGTACACAGCTTTAGCTCTTAGCCTCTCAGTTTGGACCCCACCCTACCCCCTCACTCTGTTAGTGACCTCTCAGCATCTTTTGCCAATAGGCAGTACACAGGACAATGTCACCGGCATGTGAGGACAGCTTTCTATTGTCATCACTTCAATTTCCCCCTCACACTTCCCCCTACAAGGTATTCTATAATGTGCTTCTTTCGTTTATCTCTTGGAGTGCCCTTAACACTTGAAACAGGGACTCAGTATTTAGGTATTTTCACAGAAGGAGCAATAAGTATGCCCAAGATATCCTTGGTCCTTCACCTTGCTACCTTGGGTTCCACATGTGAAGTGATGATTAGGGTTATGGTCAGCTGAGAGTCAGAACCCAGCAGACGCTGGCTTATTCAGGGGCTGCACTTAGGACCTTGACTGCATCAGCACTGAGTTAACATAGGCACTAACCTCAGCAGTATTTTTAGTGCCAGTTTATAGCAGAGCATTTAAGGAACCCCAAAAATGTTCTGAATGATGAAACTAGAGAAAGTAGCCACCACCCAGCCTTAAGCAAACAATTAACAACAAAAATACATACATCTTCTTGCTACTGCCCCAAAGTAAACAAGTGAAGGCATAATGCACAGGGAAACTGCAATGTGTTGATCTTACCCTTATCATGGTTTTATATCTTGACATCATAAAAAAAAAATACCCTAAAGGCTAAGCTAAAATTGTGATTGTGAATTTGCCAAAATTCAAAATAAATCAAACACGTCATAGGGAAGATCTGTGTCTTTCCCCTGTACTGCCTGTTTCTAACTCTACTGGAAAGGAAAACAAATTTTTTTGATCAGCAAGAATTTCTTAAAAAGGAAGACCAGATGATAGCTATTAAAAAATGTAAGTCAAATGTAAAATCATATCAAACTTATTTTTTGGAGGACACATTGATGTACATTTTGTTTACTTTTTCTTTTTTTCCCACTAACTGATAGTGAACCTCATTTAATATATGAGAAAACAGTGTATGGAATCAATCAATGCTGATTAAATTACATTTAACATCTGCTGAAGATTCAGAAATGTGACAATTTGAGGGAAATTTTGATATCTTCATTCTCATCTCAGTTTGAAGGCAGGATACCATCCCCACATTATACAATCTGTCAGACATTCAGAATTAGTCAGCACAAGAGGACAGATAAAGTTTCCTTCTGTGGAAGGTATTTATGTATTTGTCAGATTGTCATGAAGTAGAGGTAGTTTAAATATGCATTTCCCCAAAGCAAAGGAGTGAACCACAGTATCTCAGAGGGTGGTTTATAACCATATGCTTTTTCATCTACTCGAATTCTCCCTCCACTATTTACAATTAGTTGGAGAGCAAAAGAATTGTAGAGGATCCTAAAGATTATGTAAATCAGTATTTACATTATGTACCTCTTTGTAATAAACCATCCCAAAATTTAGTGGCTTCCACAACGATGTGTTATTTCTTGTGATTCTGAGTTTATTTAGGTAGTTTTCTGCTCTCCATAATATGACAGAAATCACTCATGTGGCTACATTCAACTGGGAGTTTAGCCTCTTTCCAATAATCTCTTCATAGTTGAGTAGTCTAGCCCAAGCTTCTTTATAACACAGCACCTCAAATCCAAGAGGGAGTGTTCCACTGCAGTGTACAAGCACTTAACAAGCCTTTGATTGGACCATACTTGCCAATGGACCATTGGCCAGAGCAAATCACATGGCCAAGCTCAGCATCAATAATCGCCAGGATTTCATAGGGCATAAAAACTGGGAGGCGTGATCACTGGGGAGTACCAGTGCAGCACTGCACCCTATCCAGTTCCCCATCCAAGGGAAAGTAACCCTCAAGTACATACTTTGATTATACTTGAACGCTGTAATCAGATGAAACTTATTACCTAGCAAGACATACTACTTCAATTTGAGACAATATTTATTGGAAAGTTCTTCCTCTGCCTCTAATTTTCACTCATTAATTCTCTTCCTGCTCTCCTGAGAAATATAGGGGAAAAACTGGTTTTCTTTTTCTTTTAAAATATAACATCTGAAAAAGTAAAGAGGATATCATCTTCTTCCATAATCTTCCAAGTTCCTGGGTCTTCTGCTTTCTAAGCACAACATCCTCAGTTTCTTTTCACCAGCCTGGTCAAACTAGCAGTGGAAATGGATAATCAGGTCTATTTAGAATAAGCTGAACTATTATCTTAAATTCTTCACAACAGAAATGCTGACCCATTCATAACAGTTGTACCAATTAAAAAAAAAAAACCTAATAGGAGGCTTTTAAGACTATTATAAAAGACAAATTAAAACACAGAAAAAAAGAAAAAGAGAGGGAGCTCAAAATGGAAGGTTGGCTCTGACAAGTGCACTTTCACACAGAATGGTGGCATTGAGAACAAAACTAGCTTTGAACCACTCACTTCCTTTATGTCATGTGGAAGTCATTCAAATAAACGCACAGAACATTAAAAAAACTTTTAGTGGTCCAGTTGGGTGGATATCATTTTAAAGCAATCCACAAATGCAAACCGAGAGAATTGGAACTTCCCAATGATGGACCCAGAGGACTCCAAACTGAATGAAATGGTACAGGTATGATTCTGATCCGATCAGAGATTCCCTCACGATAACTCTAGAATGACTGGAATTTCAATTTTTCACAATAAACTTCAAAGGCCAGAGCAAACTACAACTACTCCTACATAACAGAATATCTCAGGATATCCTCAAACTCTAATTTGGGCATTGCCTCTGGAGCATTTTCTGAATCTGAGTAAAATCACTCAATTAAACTGACTTGCTTGAGCAATCAAATCAGATATATAGGTAACCTTACACTGGAGCCAGCTAAATAGGAACACAAATGGGAGGCAGAACCACTAATCCAACCTGCAGCCAAAACTATAGGCCCTATGAAGTCAAGTCCCTGCTGTGGTTTTGGCAACCACAGGCAATGGGCTGATGGTGTCTGGGTCTCTTCAGCACCAATATGTAAGGACTGGCAACTTGGTAACTTTCCTTAGCCTCAAATCTTGTTCAAATTCCTATCAATTCAGAAAAATCTCTCCTGTCTCCAACTGTGTTACTATCATAAAGTGAGCTCCACAAAAATAGACTATGAGACAGAGATGAGTATACAAGAAATTTATTAAGAAAATTCTTAAAGTCAATTCTTGTATTATAAGGAAAGAAGAGAGAACAAATCAAGATTGAACAAAGGTAGTTGCTTCAACAAAGCTGAAGTCAACTCAACTGATCCCACAGAAGACTCTGAAGCTAGGATGACCACAGGAGTCAGGCTTCTCTAGGAAGGAACATGGCCTTGGACAATGCAGATCTTCTCTGCCAAAACACTTTCCAAAGAGGGCTGAGAGCTGAGGGGCATTGCTGGTACCACCTCCAGCAGCTGGGGAATAAGACCTTCATTACTAAAGGAAAATTTGAGCAGCAAATATCCACAGCCTACTCTTAATACTTAATATAATATTATTTCCATGGCCACATGAGGCAATGTATAGCTGCCCAAGACCAAGTACAAATTTATACAATTTGACTTGTGTTCTGTTTAGCCACATTTGGAGACCAAGATCTAGCAGAATTCAGAGATCTTGAATTTCAAACTAACTAAATTTTTTCCTATCAAAAATTCATGTCAGACACATTAAACCATAAGACACTCCTCTTTTTGAATTCCTAATGTTATTGTCTTTAGCACAGATATGTAACAGAAATGCCATTGTCATAATCCAGTTGCATCTGCTGAACAGGTCTACACAAAAATGTTAACAAATTCAAATAATAGTTTATTGATTTTGCAACTGCCTGGCTTTTGATTATGGTTTCATTAAATCTCTATATAAAAACAGAATATCAAGATAACATATAGTTTCTCTATTATATCTTTATCACACATAAACAAACAAACAAAATTTTATTGTCACTTAGTCTGCCAAATTAACCAGACCAAGGGTGTCCCAGGAAGACTATGTCTTACTCTCAGTTTATTACAGAATCTAACCCAAATTAGATCTACTAAATAAAAAAACTTAGAAATAGCACATGCATATACACCTTACTCATTAGCAATACAGTAGCTTCTCTGCTTATAACTAACATTATCTACAATCTGTAACTCATTACTTCAAATTCCCTTGACATCCTCTCCTTAAATTAACATATCAGAGCACCAAATTGAAGTCTACATTTTTAAAAAATTCAAAACCTGAAGTCTGTGACTTATATGATTTGATTTCCCCAAATGCATTCCAGTTTAATCTCATTGAGTTCAATTCAACAAACTCTTATTAAAAATATACTATGACTAAGAGAGATTCAAAAGTTAACTTCATATTCTACCTCAGCTATATATGAGTATGTGTGTATTCAGAATTATATAAATTAATCACAATAGGTTGACTAAAGTGAATATTTTTATCTATAGAAAAACATCAACATAATAATGGTCATGAGGATATAAAGTACAGCATAAGGAATATAGTCAATAATATTGTAATAACTATATATGGTGTTTTATGAGACGTATACTAGACTTATGGTATTATACTGGACATCAGGATGATCGCTTCATAACATATATAAATGTCTAATCACTATGTTGTACACCTGAAACTAATATAATATTGTATGTCAACTATACTTAAAAAGATAAATTTTAAAAAAACAACCACATTTGGTTCAATCTAACAGCATAGAAGACAATATAACTATTTTTTTATAAAGGCTTACAAAGTATTATGGGAATCCAGGATTAAAAAGTGTTAATTCTAATTAGAGAAAAGAGATTTCATGAAAGATCAGAAACTCCAATACTGGATAGGTCAGTGTCTTCAGGTGACTCTGCAAGGTTGGAGACGGCACTAGGAGCTGGGCTGTGGAAACACTTAGAGATAGTAATGTTCAGTGCTCAGCCTGGTCCGTTTGAGAAACAATGGGCTCTTATTTTATCTGAAAGTTCCAAATACTCGATCTCTGGAAGTTTTGCTCAATGAAAAGTATCTGGGTTTTTATTTGCTTTATTTTGGTTTTGATTTTTGATGGGAAAGAATGAAGCCTCCTAGGATCAAGTATATGTGTATGTGTGTGTATTATATATTAATTATATTATATTATATTTATTATATTATATTATATTATATTATATTATATTATATTATTATATTAATGTTTTATGTTATGTTACATTATATATATAATTGCTATTACAGAAAGAAGATTTTTAGACCTTTGAACCACCATGGAAATAAAATGTTGCAGCAGCTATCCAGGGAGGCTGAGATTTTTCCTTTGAGCTACCTGGAAAATGTTGAGTTGTTATTTCAGGAAAATAGATGATGAATCTCCTGAAAGCACACTTTTATTTAGTCAATAAAGATGTCCACCCACCTATTCCACCCACACTAAACAATCAATGGGAATGAAATCTTGGCCTACACAGACTGAAGATAGTGAGCCAAAGCAAAGAAAGATACTAAAGAAGGATTATGCATAAACTCAATTTCATTTAGAAAGTTTTCTTCATGCAAAAACATTTGTATAAGCGTTTTCACACAAAATCGAGATTACTGGGTATGCCAGTAATTTATACCTTCCTAAGATATAAAACTGAACTTACTCTTTACTATGTGGCTACTTAAGGAGTGTTGGTTAGATCTCTTATTCTAACCAACATCTGTTCATTATTTTAGGATTTATGCTCAGTCCCCTCTATTAAGGAGTTCTACTCCAGGGCTCACAGAATACATCTGTGGGAATAATGAAGTAATGCAAAGGTATATATGTTGTTTTCAGGGAAAAGAAGAAAAACTATGTTTACAAAGTTGTTTAGATTTACCACAACTCTTGAGAATACAACACCACCCCATTACCCAAATTAATGGTGGGCCAATATAATGTACAGTAGAAAAGGCAGCAATGCAGTTTTTATTTGCATCTATACTGTCCAGTACCACAGTCACTGGCCACATGTGACTATTAGGCACCTGAAATGTGGCTAATCTGAGTTGAAATATACTACAAGTGTAAATTACACACTGGATTTTGAAGATTTACTAAGAAAAATAGAATGTAAAATATCTCATTAATAATTTTTAAATTGATGACATGCAAAAATGATAATATTTGAAACCTAATGGGTTAAATAAAATGTTATCAAAATTAATTTTACTGTCTCCTTTTACTTTGTTTAATGTGACAATTAGAATAGTTAAAATTGCATATGCAGTTCACATTATATTTCTATCTGACAGCACTGGTCACCTAGGAGACACAACTTAACTTCTCTAAGACCCAGTTTCCACTTTTGCAAAAAGAAGAAAATAACTACTGCCTCGCCTCATTGATTTGTTGTCAATACAAATACACTAATGTATAGGAAAGTGTTTTGTGAACTATCATTGTACAAATACAAATGACTAATGGAAAGAAAAAGTCCTTATGAAAGAGCCTACATAATAAGTCAAGGTGGTCAATATAACTTTCAGCTGCTCTGGCACAGGGTTTTATCATGCCAAAGAAAACTAAGAAATGTGCGATTACCCTCCAAACCTTGTAATACTTTCAGTTCATATAAATTTGAAATAGCAAGCAGGCCAAATCATCTGACAGGCTCCATGATGGATGAAGCCCTCCAAGAGCAAGATAATACTCTATAAGCTTTTTGAAGGGACAAAGTAAGTGATCACCCTACTCTCAGAGGTCAGCCTGGCTGGGAATGCAAAAGGCTGTGGTGTTAGCATCCACCTAGAGAGTGGACTTATCAATGCAACATCGGCAGTAAACAGCCAGCCATCTGGACCCAGGTTTTGTGATCACCACTGAATGTCAAACCAAGGCAATTTTTAAACCTACCATAAAAATATAAATACTGACTTAAATTAGAAAAAACTAATATTCCTAGAGTGGCAATTGCTTTCTATCTTCAACCTTTTTTTTAGAATTGTATCTGACTTTCCTGGAAGTACAAGGTCGGGGTACAAATACAGGAAATCTCAAGGACCATGAGGCTGAGATGAATAAAGAAGGAATTATTCCAGCAATGCTTAAAGCAAGGTGCCTTGAAACTCTCTCATCATGTTAAGCCAATGGGCAGAGTTTCGGGGAGCAAGTTTAAAGTTCCTAAACACAGCCAATCTCAGAAGGAGGAGACAGGGAGTCACCGACTTTGTCTACCCACCACCCTCACATTCTGACATATTATCTCACCTCTGTCAGTGTACATGCTGATAATATGGAAAGAGTTGTAATTCTCCAAACATGCAAAGCCTCAAGAGCTGTAGGTGCACTATTCCTCTGCAGAGAAGTGCTCTCACTATCTGCATTGCTGTTTCCCTGGCAACCTCCCTCTCTTTCCTCAAGAATCAGCCAGTGTCACATCCTCTGGGAATCTTTCCCTGACACATTCTACAACACTCAGGTCTGTGTTATAAAACTAATCTTCTAGAATGTAAACTAGTCATGGCCACTATGGAAAATAGTGTAGAGGATCTTTAAGAAATAAAAAATTGAACTACCATGTGACCCAGCAATCCCACTTCTGGGTATATATCCAAAGAAAACAAAGTCATTATTGCCGAGACACTTCTGCACCCCATGTTCATTGCAGCTTTATTCACAACTGCCAAGGCATGAAAACAACACAAGTGTCCATCAACAGATGAATGGACAAGAAAACACACAATGGAGTACTATTCATCCTTTAAAAAGAAGGAAAACCTGTTATTTGTGACAACATGGGTGAACCTGGAGGGTGTTATGCTGAGTGAAATAAGCCAGACAGAGAGAAACAAGTACCACATGGTATCACTTACATGTGGAATTAAAAAAGTCAAAAACAAAAGCAAACAGAAGTCAAATTCATAGAAACGGAATAGAAAAGTGGTTACCATGGTTTGGGGGTAAGGTTAGAGACATGAGAGTTTGCTAAAAGGGTACAAACTTTCTGTTATAAAATGATTAAGGCCCTGGCTGGTGTGATTCAGTGGATTGAATATCGGCCTGTGAACCAAAGGGTCACTGGTTCGATTGCCTGAGTTACAGGCCAGGTCCCCAGTGTGGGGCAGGGAGCATGTGAGAGGCAACCACACATTGATGTTTCTCTCCCTCCCTTCTACCCTACCTTCTCCTCTCTAAAAATAAATATATAAAATCTTTTCCAAAAAAAAGATGATTAAAGTCTGCAAATGTATATCATGGTGATTACGATTGATAACACTGTATGATATACTTGACATTTACTAAGAGAGTAGAACCTAAATGTTCTCACAAAAAGAAAAAACAGGTACAAATGTGAGGTGATAAATGTATTAATTAATTGAATGGTGGGAATCCTTTCATAAGGTATCCGTAAATCAGGTCATCATATTTGTACACTTTAAATCTCTTAACAATTTTATTTGTCAATTATACCTCAATCAGTTTGAAAAAGGAGAAGAAAAAAGTAAACTAAGTTCCCTATATTAATTGCTTGTTTCTGCATGTGTATTTTCGCTTGAGATCTTTTAACCACGTCTTTTTATCTAGTCTAATTCGTTGGAGGGAACCTTTGTTTCTTGTTCCTTGAGTGTCTGTCCAGAAGGCCTCCACTAGAGTGATAGTCCAGCTTTTCTGTACCATTTCTCATGGACTCTTCCCAACTGGTAGGTGAGTTAGAATGAACCAGTCAGGGTGAGCTCTGCTCCTATCTCATTCCCTTTTCTTCAGGATCTGCATATGAGATGAGGGTGTGTGTATGGTCCTCTCTCTACTATACAGTAGCAGGAATCTGGGTTCATGGCTACGGTTTCCTAGGGCTTCCTCTTGCATGAGGGAGGGGGATTAGCAACTGATTTAGCTGATCTCAGCCACAATCTCCAAATAACTATAGTTATTAGGCAATAGTATTTTATATCCAGCTATCAGGTCCTCATGTCTGTATCATTCATATAACATAGTAACTACTGGATTCCTTGTAGGAACTAGAGTAGAAATAGCAGCAGTAGCTTAATTTGAATATTCACATGTAGATGAACACAGATGTATGGTAAAAATATATAATTGCAAAGGAAGGCAAAGGCAGATATATTTAATGTGATGGAAGTAGATGAAAAATTTGTAATTTTTACCCTACCACAGAGTTAATAAAGCTTATTTGGTATATTTTTGACATTCTATCATAATCCTGACAATTTAAAATTTTCCCCTATCAGAAACACTTGGACATAAAATTAGGAGGTACCGAGGGCCACCATCTTCCATAATGCAACCTTTCCTCCAGGTGCTAACCTCAGGTTAGGAATGTGCATGTCTGTTGTTACTCATTCCTATCATCTATTTATTTTTAAAAACTGATATTTTCCCCAATTTTCTCTTCTCTTTCCCATTCCACACATAATTTCTAACTGACTCAGGTTCCCCATGAGAGAAATTTCACATACAGAGTTCTGTTATTCTTAAACTCAAAATGGAGAATGCTCAGTTATTTAATCCCTCCCATACTAAATGTACCTAAACATTTTAGGTTTGCTGTGTGGGGGAATCGCAGTGCCCTTTCCCCAAACCAAGATTTGAGTTGGTAGCTTGTACCTTGCAAAGCAGTCACCCACATTAAAATTTCTGCCAGCTGCTACCTGTAAGATGTCTCCTTAGATTGTAAACATCTGCATTCTTAACCTTCTGCCTCATATTCCCTAGGCAACCTATAAAGAAAAAGTATAACAGATGAACTAAAATAAAGACTTGCTTCCAAGCGTATATTATATCTTCCCACATATCTAAGAAAACTCTAACAAATCTTTCATATTCAATGAGCTAAAACTGGCATTTTAACCAAATAATTTCCCATCTACATTCTAAAAAGGAGGAAAAAATGCCAAAATTTTAAGTCATACATTGAAGTTTTAATTATTTTGAAAGATCAACCAATGTATGCAATATGTCTACATTAACATAAATTTATTAAAACTACTGAAAAAGAGATTGTAGAAACTATTTCACCTAAGGATTGCTTTCCTCAATTTGCCATGTTCGGAATGACTTCCGCTATGCTGATCAGTTTCCTACTGCCATTTGCCAACGTGCACTAAACTACAAATTTTAAGGACACTTCTTCATAAATGAGTGATAATATCGGTGTAGCAAACTATTGTTGCAATTTCAGTCTAGTTTCTCATTACAAGTGCCATTAAGATTTCATTAGATCAACCAAGAGCTACTGATTGAAATTTCTTACCACATACTGAAAATTGAAAGTCATAACCAACTTTACCAATAATAAATCCCCTAAAAACCTAAAAACGTAAAGGTCAAGTTATTTTTTCTCCAATTTGGCCACCTAAAAATAAATGTCCCCCATCTGCAGACCCTCTGGAGACCAACTGATTCTAGTTGGAGGGTGTCACTTAGCCACCTTTGGGGAGCTGGAACCTCTTACATTGACACTGTTTCTTTGTAACAAGAATTCAGACAGACGACCTTTCTCCCCAGAAAAAGGTCACAGTGTATCATTAGAAGCTCAGATGAAAAAAATGGTAGCATGGATATTTTTTATGATAAAGCTAGAGCCTTTGGGAACAAATAATATTGACATTTAAAGTATTCATTCTTAAAATAGAGGGCACTATGGTGTGTCATTAGCACCTTTCTCATTATTGGGTTTTCATCTCTATAGAACCTCTGGGTTATCCGCGGCAATGAAAGAAAGTCATTCTGTCCAACTAGCACCTGATGCCTCAAAAATATTCTTTCCTCTGGGGTACAGTCTGATCCATAGTCTAACAGGTTAATTTTATAGTCGGTGAAGAGCCAAGTCTTTACAATTTATATTGAATCTTCAATTATACATTGATTTTATCACCTTTATTTTATTTGAACCCTAGAAAACAGTATTTTTTTTTAATTTCATAATATTTTCTTTTAATTCTTTCAAATCCTTCCTCCATTGAATATTAATTTCTGGTTATTTTTAAATCTCTTTAACCTGATATTTTGAAATGTAATTAGATCAAATAAACATGTTTTACTTCCCTGTTTACTAGAAAACTGATTTAAATATGCACCATTCAGATCTTTCATTAACATGTTTTAAAAACAAATATGTTTTTATTGTACCCACAAAAAATAGTTCAATAACATTTATGTAAAATGCTAGAGATATTTTCATGGCAAATAATTACCGTGAAGTTCACTGCAATGATGATTGCAGATTCAGTTCATATAAACAGTGTCACCCTGCATTCACCGGTCTTTCTCCTTCTATTATCTCTGATCATGCATCCACCTCTCTTTATGGTTCTCCATTTACCACCAGATATAAACAGTTGATCAGTGTGATGAGTGAACTTAAACAGAAACTTTTTGCCAGGGGGAGAAATGTTAATAATCATAGTTTTAGCAAGGTTGTCCTCCACACAAAATTCACCTTAATAACTGGAAACTGACACACACTGACCATTTACATATAAGTGCTAGCCCATCATCGCCAGCATCCTCAGAAGCTAAAACCATACTAAGTCTTTCAATGATTTGAAAAATATTTGTTTGTTATAATTTTAATTAAATTTATTAGGGTAACATTGGTTAATAAAATTATATAGGCTTCAGGTATACAATACTGGGATACATCATCTCTATATTGTACTGTCGAATTTTTGGTCATATGTTTGACCCCTTTTACCCTTTACTACCTCGCCCTCTCCACCTCCCTTCCCATCTGGTAACCATCACACTGTTGTCGGTGTCTATGAGTTTTTGTTTGTTTGTTCATCTTGGTTTTCCATTTGTTGCTTTCAGTTTGATATCCCACATATGAGTGAAATCATATGGTTCTTGACTTTTTCCATCTGACTTATTTCGTATACTAAAACAAATATTTGTTTTGATCCTACTCAGTTCCAGGTGATGTGCTAGGCACTTACAAAGATAAATTAAACATAGCATCCAACATCACAGACCTCATTCAAATGGAGGAAAACTGACATCCACAGTAAGGAAAAGGCTGGGTGCATGCTGGCAGACTAGTGCGTTAGGTGACTCGGGCATGGAGCAGTTGCACCCACCCCCAACCAGGACAGCAAGAAGGAGCTGACTCTACTATGCTGAGTTTGAGAGGACATGAACTGAAGTCAGCAAAAATGAAGAAGAGGTGTTTTCATCTCATCCTGTAATTGTGGATATCTTTTAGAGCTGGAAATAATGTTCAATATCATCTGATTCAACCAATCTCTTCATTTTGCAGATGACAAATTCATATTTTTTATTCATTTCTCCAGTTATCTTTACAAAGTTTATTAGAGACAGTTAGAAGGCAAAGATTATGTTGATTTTTATAAACCAAGACATTAAGTCACGTGTATAGGAAATAATTTATCAAAAGCCTCCATGAAAATATTGGATAAATGTAAATAGATATTCAAGTCAGGTGTCCCTCATCCAACTCTTATGGTAGAACAAAAGATATAATTTCTATGCAAAAGCAAAAAAGAAAGATATATTGAGTTGAAAACAAGGAGCACTGACACTGATGGTTCTATAACTTTAAAAGGCTCATAACATTTGAAAAGACAGTGACACAAGACATCCTAAAATTCTAGGACCATGTTGTAAAAATTGTGACAGTTCACAATACCATGTACTAAAATATCAGTGGCTTAAATATAGTAAAAATTCTATAGTCAATTCAAAATCATCTGATATTAAATGTCCCCCTTCATTAGGTTTTTAGTGCCTAAAATTTTAATTCCATGCTTCTTCTTTGTTCAGATTTAAAATGCCCTCTTGCCAAAGTTCTAAGATTTAAAAGATTCCCACCAAAAGTATCCTGTAATGAAAAAGCACTCTGAACATACTTATCGCTGTGGAACTTAAAAGCACTAAACCTATAATATTAGCAATATCTCAAATTTGAAGTCAAAATATTTCACATTCAGAATGGAGTAAAAGCAACCAAAAATATGGAGGAAATGGTTAAATATTATTATGATGAGGTTTTAAATTATAGGTCTGAATTTTTTTTCTAAATTTGTAGGAAAGTCATATTTAAGACCATGTTAAGACAGATTATCACCATGAAACCCTAATTTTATACATTGTTTCCTCACTATATTTAAACCACTCCCTCCTTTTCATTTATTCACTAAAGAATATTTAAGTTTCCATGTTCAATAGTAAAACAAAACAAAATTCAACAAACTGTTTTGTTGTTTCTATATTAGATTGCTTGATGAACAGGAAGTTTTGGGTTTGTTTTTTCCTACACAGAAATTTTTTTCTCTCCTGTATTGTAATAGAGGACTCAAGATATTTTATTTTAAAAAGCTATCATTTGGTGAGAGGTTTAATCTCTTGAAAGTCCAGCACTTGATTAATGTCCATTTCTTTAATACGTGTTCTCAACAATTTCAGTTTACGCTGTGGTGATTGATTTTGATTTAAAGTACTAGACTTTTCTGTATTTCTTCACTTATTTTATAAGACCTCATTTTCCTCAGAATATCTTTGAAATTTTGTCCCACAAAAAAACAATACTTATGAACTCTAACAAATTTCCTACAAATGTATTGAGTCACTGGTATAATAAGTATAATATAGTAGAACTAATATTATAATGCTATATATTGATTGGATTTATTTTATTTATAGTTCCATTTATGTAATTTTCACCATTCATCAATGTGAAAATGAATGTCTGTTTTCAACTTTGCTTTTAATTCTTTCTGTCTCAAAATTTCTGCTCTCTCCCCCTAGCTGGTACGGCTCAATTGTTGGAGCATAGTCCTATAAACCAAAAGGTCATGGGTTAAATTACCAGTCAGGGCACATATCTAGAGTGTGGGTTCTGTCCTGGTTGAGTCACATATGCGAGGCAAGCAATCGATGTTTCTCTCTTACATTGATATTTCTCTCCCTATCTCCCTTCCCTTCCCCTCTCCCTAAAATCAATAAGTATGTTCTTGGGTGAGGATAAAAAAAAATTTCTCCTCTCTCCACTATTCCTCAATTTTCCAAATAGGTATCTATTTAAAAAACACATTTTCACACCCATTTCACCATTTATATTTACAAACATTTATCTCTAATATATTTCAAGACAATTTCATTAAGTGTTACATTACAAAAATACATATGGTAAAAGCAATACACAACAAGCTCCATTGTCCTTCAAGAATATATAACATACTTGAAAATTGCAGGGCATACTTTAATGAGATAGTTATTTGATTAAAACATAGTAAATATTTACATTGATTTGCGTATAAAGTTTGTGTCTTCTTCTCCTTTGTATTTTTGACACATAATATATTTATTGACCTGAAACACTGAGATACTCACAAATATTTACTAAATGATTGAATCACTGAGTCTTGCACCACTATCTTCCCATTCTCATCACAGGTAACAGGATTCAGGACAAGCTACCCCAAAATATGGCAGCTTGGCATACTGAATATTTCAAGCTGAGATAGAACCTGAGAAGTGCAGGAAGGGTTTCCTGACCTTCTCCTGAAGCAGGTCACAGGACCTCCAAGTGAAAGGTGCCCTTATTACACCCAGAAGACAGAAGTATCCTTATCTCCAAAGACAAGTGAACACCGAGAGAATGTGAATGCACAGGCCTTGCTCTTTCCCCCATCTTACTGCATTTAGCTTATACCTTTCTTTGTCCTATCACATTTTTCCATGACTCTTCATTAAACCTAGCACAAAAACACTCAGGTTTAACCTTTTTTTTCCAGTTCTTTATTTTCTTATGAAGTCTCCCAGGTTACATGAAACATATAATAAATAAACCTGTATGCTTTCCTCTTGTTAATTAGGAGTCTCAGCCAAGAACATAGAAGGTAAAGAAAAAATTATTTTTCTACCCCCTATACAGGCAGTCCTCTAACTTCCCTCCTTCCTCCTTAGTGCTCCTGAAAATCAATCCTTATTCCATCTATTGCCTCGTCACTTTTCCTTTATAAAGCATCATTTTTTCTGACCTGGATTTATTCAATCCTCTCGTAATTTCCTCCACTATTTCCCTTCTTCTCCAAAGTACCTAAATCAGTGCTGTAAACTTAAGAGGCACTGAAGTACAAATTCTAATGAGCAAAGTGTCATCAAAAGTTCTAAGGCTGACCTATTCTGCAGCATACCTCAATGAATCACCTCTGCTGCCATAGATGCAAGTCTTTTAACCACCGAGAACTTTCTCTTTGAATATCTATTTTCTTTCTTCTGTCTTCCTCTGTCCCTTTTCCCAGGGTTTTCCAGAGACTAAGCAAAAGCAGCCAAGTCTTACTGTGGCTAGAAACAGCACTGATGCACAGCTATAAACTTTATGGCTCCATTTTCTTTGTATCTTCAAAAAGCTTAACACTTAGTCACTACAAATGCTAAATTGCATTATTTACTCAATCTCTATCCCCTCATATCCCTATCATGGTTTACTGTGAGGTGAACCATAGCAGATACTCCAATGAAGCTGGGGTCAGCCATGTGACTTACTTTTACTATAGAATGTTAGTGGCTCAATTCCCAGCTATAAGTATTGCATACAAGAATACAAGAATATTGCATATTCTTTTCTTTATTTTTGACACCATTACAGATGTTCCTCATTTACCTTCCTTTTGCCCCTCTTCACCAAGCCCCCAACCCCTTCAATATTGCATGTTTCTCTTTGTCCCTTTGAGTTTATGACATCCTCCATGAGAAGAAAAGCTCAAGTAGCCACGGACCTTAGAATGAAAGGATTTTGGAGCAGACCCAAACTCAGCTCACAGCCTGAGACAGAACCACACTAGCTGATCAGCAGAACAATAAGCAAGGAAGAAATCATTGCTATTTCAAACCAATGTGATAAAGATGTATTTGTTACATTGCATTACTGCTATAGGAATCTGATTGATATACTATGAATAACGGATGTTCTTTAGATGTCAGATTTATAAACCATTGGGCTTTAAAGCCAGTAAAATACAGTATAAGGAAGGACAGAATCTTGTTTGTAAAATACAAGTTCAATTATGTTCAATCTAGAACTATCTCAAAAAGGAGTGGTGCATATTTTACAATTCATAGGGTTTTACGATGTTTTGGATTGGTTATTGTTACTGCTACTTACCAGAGTTAGACTGATCATTCTGTTCAATTAAATGAGGTGGCTGAGGTCCTGTCTGCCATCTTTTTCTTTCTGAATGCATTTAGTCTAACCATTATTATGTTAAGTTTCCATAAACTTTATTATATCTTTACTGTTCAAGTCAGGCTTTTTAAGATTTGTGAAGAGCCATAAAGAATATAATTAGCATTGAAAATATATAATGTATAGCGATAAAGTAAATACAGAAAAAT
>PVKM010019054.1:0-24538 GCA_004027735.1 Carollia perspicillata | reverse complement strand
AAGAGGAAAGACGAGAGGAGCGTCAGTTCAGGGAGAAGGCGACGCTGACGAGGGAGATGGCTCTGTTGGGCGCTTCCCTCCGGGAGCCACCCGCCTGTCCTGGGGTGTTGGCGGCCACCAGGCTCTGGGTGGGCTTCCATCCCTCAGCCTCCTGAGCAGTGCCCGGTGGCCGCGGGTGGGTCAGGGACCACTTGGGGTTTCGATTCTCCCCTCGAGTGCGTGTCTGCCCTGACAAATTCGAGCAGCGACGGCGGTGACGGTGTGGCGTCCCATGCTGACACCTCCGTACGTCCTCTGCTTCTTCCCTCAGTCGGAGCAACAGAGGGGGAAACTGAGGCCGGGAGCCGGGGTAGCTTGCCCGGGACTCACAGAGAGGTCGCAGGGCGGTGAAACAAGACTCAAAGTCCGTCCGGCCCAGCACTTGGAGCGGATTTGGAGGCCGCCCCTAGCCTGTGCCTGTGTGTCCGACTCACCCTGTGGGGGTTACTCCGTGTGGCACCGAGTCCCCCTTTCCCGGGAGGTCGTGCATTTCTCCAGGGTAAGAGCCAGGGCGCACTCACCCCACGGTTCTGCTCCGCTGCCTCGTGCAGAGCCGGGTTTAATAGGTGAGCTTTTAAAGAATGCCTGAGCTCACGTGCCAGGAATACACGGACGGGTCCCAGACAGGCCTGCCCCGCCCCACCCCCACCCCGTGGGAGGTTCTGACAGTTCCGGGGGAGCAAAGGTGAAGACCAGCTAACACAGACCTTCCCTTCCCAGGGTGCCGTTTGTGGGATGCCAGGAACGCTTGGGGAAGGAGGGGCCCCTCGTCATCCTTGTTGTGAGCAGGGTTCCACTGTGGCCCATGTGAGGGCCACACACACACACCCCTTTTATTTCCTTAGCATCTTTTCCTGAGAGGGAAACGGCGCTGTCTTCCAAAGACAGTGTTCTCTTCCTGAAGTGCGCAGCCAAGCCCTAGGTAGTAACGCATACTGGCCTCTGGTTGGATAGCGATGCAGAGTCATTTATAATTTTGGTTGATTTTACCCCGACCCCATGCCTAGACTCAGCTTATTGGGTTGAGGTACAAAAAAAGCTAGGAGGCAAAAAAATCACTTTTTGTCGTTTCCCCACAAATGAACCCCACCTGCATGTCTTTCCACACATGGGCCACAGCTGACCACTGTGCTTGGTGGTTCTCTGCGGCATCAGTTTGGGTCGGACGGTCCGAGTCCGCCGGTGAGACGCGTCACGATTTCCTGCCCCGTCCCCGTCCCCTCTCTTCCGCGTGCCACAGTGACTTCCCCTTACGGAAGCAGCAGGTGGTCAACCTGTTAGGGACTGGAGCTCCACTGTTGACCCTTCGAAGTACCCTGACTGTCGTTGGAGGTGTGCAGTCTTTCCAGGGGGAAACTGAGGCACCGAGATCAGTACAGCTGCCCAGATCACATCCCGAGGGAGGGCTTTGAAGGTGGGCTTCTCGCCTTGGCGCAGTCCTGCCCCGGGACCGGCCCTCTGTCCTCTCATGGCCACAGATATCTTCCTTTCTTTGACTCTGCCACGGCCACACCGAGATGGTTGCTGTTGGGGCTGAATTCCCCTGGTCATGGAAAACGGTGCCCTCAGTCGGGTCTCCAAGGTGTCCTCCCCGGTCCTGGGCCACCACTTCCTTTCCTCCGTGCTGTCCTGTCCTCTCCATGTGGAAGGCCCCTTGTCCTCAGGTGGGAGATGGGGACAGAACGGCACGGAGGCACCCGCCCTCTCTGTCTCCCTGCGGCTCCTGGTTCTCTGGTGTATTGGCTTTTCATCCTCTTGCTCTGCCATTTTTGTGTTTGTTTTATTCATGTGTTCGTTCCTTCCTTCCTCCCTTCTGTCCACAAATACCTGCTGCTCATCCAGGCCACACAAAGCCCAGGGACGCAGCCGTGGGCAGCGTGTCATTTTTAATTTGTTGGCCGAGCCCTCTGGGCCTTCTTGTCCAAGGAAGTCTACATGCCTTCTGGAAATGCCAGGGAGCCATTGGGCTATGATTCCTTACGAAAAGCAGTGGCGAAGATTCTATCAGAACGTGCTATCTCCTGAAATCGAACAGTGCATGTTCTCACCTGAGTTTACTTATTTGGTTTTTTAAGCCACAACTCACCGGCCATTCCAGGTAAACACTGTCTAGGAATGAGCCGCCGTTCCTGTGTAATGCTGAGCTCCACCCCCAAAGGGAGATCCCAAGCTAGAGATTCGGAGTGAGGAAACTCAAGCCTGCGTCCTGCAGGACGGGACACGCACTGCCCTCAGAGGGAGCGTGCGAGCTTGCGTGTGTTGCATCCGCCGACACGGCCAATGCCACATGCCCCGGAGTGGGTTCATCTCATTGCCGCGCGGGTTCTGGGAACCCGTGGCCGCCCCGCCTGCAGGCAGGCACGGCGGACGTGTGTCCAGGTAGCTCTCTCAGCCTCCTTCCGAGGAGCAGACGTGCTTCCGCAATTCGGTCACCCGGCACCGGAGCCAGGAGCCCGCCCGGTGGCCTCACTGTCCTCTGCTGCTTCCCTCAGAACACGCCAGGGACGGGTAACTGACACCCGCCGAGTCCTGATTTAGTTCTGACCAAGAAAGGCTTCACTAGTAGTGCTGACCTTCTCGGGGGTGTGGGGACAAGGCCTAGAGGAAGTGGGGACACGGCATGTTCATCCTTCCGTGTCAGTGCGTCCGTGCTGAATGGGTTGAAAGATTGCGCCAGCCCGGCCGGCGGCTCATGGGTTGGAGCGTCGCCCTCCCATGAATGGGAAGGCCACAGGTTGCGTGCAAGAGGCAACAGGTCCGTGTTTGTCCCTCACGTGGACACCGCTCTCGCCCCCACCCCCTTCCCCTCTCTAAAATCAATAGGCATGCGCTCGGCGAGGATAAAAAAATCACCCCAGTGGGCTCGTCACCAGCTGGGACATCAGCAGCTGAAAGCACCTTGCATCACACATACTTCCTCCTTGGGGACATGGCATACTGACCCCCGGCCACTGCTGACACACAGGCCACTGGATTTCTGTGTTAGGGCAAGGTGGTGTCCCTCCCAGGGCCACTGATCCCCCTACACTTTCTGTCCAAGGGCACTTGCCAGCCATTCTCATTGGTCACCAGGGTTCTTTGTGTTAAAACCTGGTCCGGGAACACCGCTCAGTCCTCAGACACTTTGCGTACTCCTGCTCCCTTGGCGAGGCCTCACTCTACGTTCAGCTTCCTGTCACGTTGCCCGGCACCTAAGGCAGCAGCTGGGCAGACTGCTTGCTCTTCTGGAACGTGCTGTTGAAGTCTGTCCTTCCTACCGAGGTCTCCGAGCACCCCAGTGACAGCACACTCTGCGCGCATCCTCCTGGTTTCCCGCCCGGTGGTCCTCACTCCTCTGGCACGTTGGATAAGCCGCTTCCTCCCGGGTGCCCTCCTGCTGCCTTTCCTCCTCCCCAGAACGAGTCACTCTGCACTTGTGCCAGGGGCCTGTCTGTCTTTCCAATTTAGTGCCACGTTCCTTGAGATCGTGTTTATGTTTCTAATTTCGGGGGGGAAACTAAAAGGGTGCTGGCCTTGCTAGCCACACCAGGGTAGGGCTCGAGGCTCAGCTAAGAGCTGCCTGTGGCCGGGTGTATGTCGTAACCTCTCCGAGCCCTGATACTCTAATCTGTGAACTGGCATGCAGCACTTAGCTCCTGGGCGTGGTGCAGGGTGGACGGAGATGCCGGCGAAGGCTGTGGTCCTGCCCCTGCCCCCCACACCTCCTCTGCCTGCATCACCCACTTGGACAAACTCCAGTGCGCTGGACATAGCAGAGGAGAGTGCTTGTCAGAGGAAGTAGCACTGAGGGCCGAGGATGTCTGGGCTTCTCGGGGACGTGAGCTGTGCGTCTGTGATGTGTTGCACACCTACCCTTCTTCCCAAATTCCTCACATGGAAAAGAAACCCTTCCGGGGCAGAGCCCGCATCCCACCAAAGGCCAAGTCCTCCTGTCCTTAGGAGGGCTCGGCATCCAAGGCCTCGGTTTGAGGACAGGCTGGTCTTGGTGGTGTGAAGCAGCTGTCCCCAAGAAGGACAGACAGCGGTGTTCCTTGCAGGGATGCCCCATGGACAGAAGGAGAGGGCAGTGCTGCGTGTGATGGTGTCTGCTCTGTGGGGCCCCGGCTGCGTCCTGGAACCCTGGGCTGGCTGGGAGAAGGGACCTGTGGGGGTGTGGGGGGCGGCAGGGGGCATTCACAGCGGAGAAGACCCCGGGAGGTGCCCCTGGCTGTACTTCTGGGAGGGAGACCAAGCAGGATCCTTCTCCAGACCCTGAAACTTCAGCATGGCCGGAAGGCCTGCGTGGCTGGGCGGGCGGGCGGGCGGGCGGGCAGGCTCCCGGGCACAGGTCTGGCCTGCGAGGCGGCGCTTCCTGCACGGAGCCGCCGTGCCCGGGACAGCCCCTCCTGGACCCCAGCCACCCCTTGTTGGAAGCAGACAGTCTGGCGTTGATTCACCCCGTGGCCCGCATGTAACCTGCCTGGCGGGGCTTTTTCCAAGGAGCTGCAGGATCTGCGACTCAGCAGCCTGGCTGTCTGAGTTTTTGGAAAATTCTACAGCTTGATTTATGCAGGCTGGCGACTCCATTTTCCACGTCGTCCACCAGCATTAACTGAGCACCTACTGTGCGCCAGGTGTGAGGTTAGATCATGAGGCAAAGGCGCGGTTCCAGCCTTCCGGCCACTCTGGTTTAGTGAGGAAAAAACCAGGAAAAGGAACACTGAAGGAATGTGAGAAGGAAGCAGCCCGCCCACCTGTGGAATGGGGCAGTCCCGGGTCTGACTCTCTGCTCCAGGGCTTGTGCTGTCTGTCTTGTTGGCCGAGTGATTCTGTGCCTCAGTTTCTTCGTGGGAAACCTGTGAAATGCCCACTTGGCTGGTTTGCTAAGAAGGTTAGAGACCCTGGGAGCTATGGGGTGTGCCTGGCCCGGGGCCTGGCACTGCTGATGCTCAAGAAATGGAGGCTACAGCCCCAGCCGGGTGGCTCAGGGGCTTGCAGCATCGTCCCGTGCGTGGACCAAAAGGTCACGAGTTCGATTCCCAGTGAGGGCACATGCCTGGGTTGTGGGTTCCTTCCCTGGTTGGAGCACGTACAAGGAGGCAACCGTTCGATGTTTCTGTCTCTCTCTCTCCCCATTCTCCCTTCCTCCCTTCCTTTCTCTCTCTCTAAAAGCAATGAAAAAAATGTCCTCGGGTCAGGATTAAAAAAAAAAAAAAGCAAGAAATGGCGGCTGCTGTTCCTCCTCATTAATAAATGCAGTGTTGTATCTAGAGAGAACAAAAACCAGACACACGGCACCCCCGCCCCCCAGCTCCCGCCTCCAGCCTGTGGAGCCCCTCCCTCCCTGTTCGCTCAGCCAGAATTCAAGCCCATCCGAGCCAGATTCGGAGAGAGGGTCCCGAGAGCACCCTTTCCCTGGACCACCATTCAGAAGGTACCATTTACACATACGCGTGCTATCATTTCTCTTAACGGAAAAAGAATTAGCAGAACAACAAGCCCTCAGTTACGAGTTTTGTTCATTTCCCACCTGGACCACAAAGACGTGGTGAGTTCAAACATGGATCCAGGTGAGTCCCAGGAACTTGGTTTCACAAAGAAGGCCCCCGCCTGCCCTGCGGACCCCGCCCCTCAGATGGGCTCCAGAGGCACAGGACGCAGCGAGATCCCTGGCCACCCTGGCCCCATCCTGAACGTCCCCTCCTTCCTGTGAAACCCTGTTTTCATCCACATCCTGGAAAGCCAGCCCCTCTCTCCTGGGCATTTCAGTTCTGGGAGAGGTGCCATTTCTTGGAATCGCCTGGAACGTTCTCCTGGACTGACTCCCCCGTGCCGCAGCCTTGCACCTCAGGCCCTTCTGAGAGCCGAGTGTTCTCCCCTCGCCTGCCTTGCCTGTAAACAGAGATCTGGTTTGAAAATTCCTCTGTCTGCCGAGGAGCGAGCCTGGCCCCTGGGGCCTCCCTCGGGAGTGTGCTCTGGGTGGGGCCTGCACGGGCTTCACCCAGGTCCTCTTTGTCTGTGGGCCTCTCCCAAGACTCTCAGTCTCGGGGCTCCCTCCCTCCGGCGGAGGTAGCCCCTTTCCGGGAGGAGCCCCCTCGCTCGCTCACAGGATGTTCCTCCACCCCTTTGGTCTCCCGTGAGCTGTCACTGAACCGAAGCAGGGAATTGCTTTTCCAGGCCTGGAAGAGATGCTTCAGATCCTTCCTCGTGACTTTGTATCCAGCACTGGCACCCTGTCCAAAGCCGCCTCCTGGGACGCGGAGGCGGCAGGACGTTGTCTGTTCTGGGGACATCTGCACTTCCAGGGCCTGGAGCAATGTCACACACGTCCTTGGCGCTCAGTAAATACGTGCTGAAAAAAGGAAAATGTGGGCTCCTTGTATGGACTTCACGTTTTCGAGTTACAGCCATAGGGCGTTTAACATTGAATGGGATCGTGAAAATGTCCGGGTGTCTAACGTCCCTCTAAAAAACTGCTTTTTGAGAACGCAGTGCAAGCCAGTGACACTCGTGGACTGCGACCTGGGTTTTCCCTGTGTGGTCCTAGTGCTCTTGGACTAATCCATGTCAGGTTGATGGAAAGGGAGAACCTTCCAGAAGCTGGGCAAGCTATTTGCACAGTTCCTCGTGGCCAGGCTTCTGCCCGATGTCAGATGTAAGAGAGGATTCAGGAGTCGGAGTCAGAAGGTTGAGAAAAAACAGATGAAATAGCCAAGGACTGCGTGAGAAAGGTGACCTTCCTCTCTCGCCCCCTCGGAGGGACGCCTCGTGAGTGTGTCTCTGCTCTCTCTTCCCCCGGTAACCGTCTCCCGACAGAACAGGCGCTGTGTCGCGGGGTCTGAGCCGTTGTCTGTCGTGTGTAGCGCAGGTCCCGTGTCCCACAGTCACCCTGCAGAATTCAGGCCTTAGGGGGCCTGAACGAAGCTTCGTTGATGTCCAGGGCTCTCCTGCACCCCCGTGGCCGGATGGAACTCAAGAAAGAGGGAACATGGGCGCTCCTTCCTAGGGGATGCTTCCCGCCCATCAGGAGCCCCTTCCTGGGCCTCAGGGACGAGACTCCCTGAGCGAGATGCGGTGGCTTCCTGGTTCATCCAGGTATTTGTGTCAGGTAGGATCGCACCACGGCTCTCTGACCCACAGGCTGAAGCAGCACATCTCACGGAATCAAAGTCCAGAGTGATTAATCATTATCTCACGTCTGCGCTGTTTGCTCTGTGGTCGAGGGACGCTTGTGCGGCTGCCAGGATGTCTGCATTCGACTCTGAGACCTGCCCTGGACTTTGTGACAGCCCCTTCCCTCCGAGAGCTGCAGTCTCCTGAGCTGTCACCTAGTCTGGAGGGACACAGTCCTGCCGCCCTCCCTGAGGGCCACTGCAGCCAGGAGCCCGGCCCCTTCCCGCCTGGGCCACGGGCTGCTCTGGGTGGGGAAGGCCTGAGCGCATCGGGCGTCGCTGTGGGACACGGCACATGCCTGCCATGTCACCGTAGGTGCCGCTCGTCCAGAACCTAACTCCTGTGGTCCAGCCTTGCCTGTGCCAGTGGGAGATACATGTCTGTCGTAAGGTTCAAACACCTGCCTGCCATGGCCTAGAGGACTGGGGGAGAAGACTACACATTTGTCCTGAAAAATTAACCACTGTTAGAACAGGAATGCACGTTTCATGAAACTCAGGAGGCCTGGGCCCTCCCCAGCCTGTCTGCCTGGGTGTCTCTGGAGGGGCCAACCCCAGGGGTGCCCCGCAGCCCTCAGCCACCTCCTCCACACCCACCAGGCCTGGGATGTTCCTGAATCTTGCTTTGCCTCCTGACAGGGTCCTGACACCCTCGAGATGGACTGTTTTTCCTCTTGAAGTGACACTTCTCCCCAACTAAATCCCTGTCCCCTCCGGTCACCTTGGGCCACATTTCTGCCACACTTGCACCCCCCCCCCAGAGCCCACCTCTGGGTGAGCCAACGGGAGCCACGTTCCACCATTTCCTGGGCTCTGGTGCTGGAGGAAGCCAGGGAGGAGGATGAGGGGAGACAGTGAGCGGGGAGGACAGAACTTACAGCTGAGGGCAGGGGTGTGAATGGGCCCCTTGCCCCTGGAGCGGGCTCCCCAGGAGGGGCGGCCGAGGAGGCCGGGCCTGTGGGGCTCCAGCACCTGGCATTGCTTCTGTTCAGGCCGGCGCAGGGTGGGGGCCCTGACGGGTGCCTAGGCAGAGTGACCAGACTGATTTCTTAAGTGGCCATATTTAAGAATATTGAACATTCCCACTGAAAAAATGTTTTTCCTGTCTGTTATTCTTTCGTGAACTTTGGTAAAGCACACCCAACACAAAATGCACCATCTCGGCCAGTTTTCGGGGCACTGTTCAGTGACTTGCAGTAAATTCACGTTGTCGTCACCACCCTCCAGCCTCAAAACTCGTGTTGCTGGGCAGAGCTGAAACTCCGTCCCTGTCAAACAAGTCCTCCCGTCGCCCCCGCCCCCTGCCCAGGGCACCTTTGTTCTACTTTCTGTGTCTGTGGGTTTGACGACACCGAGTACCTCCCGTAGGTGGAATCTCACAAGATTTGTCCTCTTGTGGCTGGTTTATGTCACTCAGCATAATGTCCTCAAGGCCCATCCATGCCGTAGCCTGTGTCTGAATTCCTTGCTGCTTAAGAACGAATAGTGTCCCATTGTCCAGACGGCCGCTGTTTTGTGTCTTTCCTTGATAGGCAGTGGGGCTGCTTTCGCCCCTCGGCCGCTGGGACGTGTGAAAGGAGGCGGCGAGGAGCGGGAGTCTGCAGAGGCCTCTTTGGATCTCGGCTTTTAACTTGGGGAGGGGGTGGCGAGTGGGTATAGACCTGCTTTTCCTTTTTAAAAATGGCTTAAAGAAAGAAGAAACAGATTCAGTCTTAATTTTTTGGTCTGATTAGTAAAGCCAAATAATGACTGAATATGAATAAAGTCACATTTCTGTTGCTTCCTTACGTCCAAACAGCTCTCCGTATGAAAGATGAAGTATATGTGGTTGGAGTACGTGAGAATAGAAGATTAATTGATGTGCCAAAAAGGTATTTCGGTGGACTGTTGAGTTATATTTGCACAAGGTTTTACTTGCTTAGAGGTCAACAAAAATAGCTTGCCAGCCGAACATGATCTGGGTTTAAAATACTTCTGCAGGCTGGACGTTTAGTTCGTGCCCAGAGAGAAATGTGTAAGGACTTTGGCATTTGCACATGTGTTCAGGAATTTCCAGGTATAATACTGTACAGAGAAGTCCCCTTTTCTCCTGTGCGCGCACGGACTTCTCTGTACGCCAGACGTGCGGTGGGGGTGGGGTTCCCATACGGAGCGATTCTCCCACTCCAGCCGGGTGCCCCCCAGTTCAGTCCAGTTCTGGAAGGGCCTGGGCCTGGTTTGATCGTCGGCTAGATCAGCCCGACAATTAGGGGACATTTGCTCCCCCTGTTAGCAGTTTCTTACGAGAGGGTGTAAGTCAAGAGCAGCCGGATGGAAGAGACGCACAGGGTGTGGTATGGGGAAAGGGCGAGGTGTGGGGAAAGGGTGTGGAGCTCCTGTGTTCTCTGGGGGTGGCCCCCTCCCAGCCTCTGACCCTGCTCACCCCCCCAGAAGCTCTGGGAACTCCATTCTTTAGGGTTCTTGGAGAGACTTCATTACAAAGCAGGCATGATTAAGTCACTAGCCACTGGTGATGGGTTCAATCCCCAGCCCCTCTCCCCCAGGAGGTCAGGAGGGTGTGGCTGAAAGTTCCTCTTAATCACTTGGTTGGTTCCCCTGGCAACCGGCCCCCATCCTGTGGTTTCCTGGGGGGCCTCATTAGCATAAACTCAGGTGTGGCAGGAAGAAGCTGGTTCTGAGTAACTAGAGAAGTTCCTTTCACTTTCATAAAATGTCTGGAGTTGTTTCAGGAACAACGAAAGGCCGAATGTTACCCCAAAGATGCTCCTGGTACTCTGTCACCTAAGAAACCCCCAGGATCATGGGAGCCAGAAGATGTATCTCCTACTCTGTCATAGCTTCCCAAGTGCCATCTACTCTCAGGGATCGACCGGGGACGCATCTGCTCTTAGTCACTTATCACCCTGGAGCGTTGAGCTTTGTCAGCAAGTCCGCTGCACCTGCCTCCCGGCTCTCGGACTGCTTCTGGGATACGTCGGGAGGAAGACGGAAGGAAACGGGTTTGTCGGGAGGGCAGAACAGATGTGTCCTGAACACACCGTGCACCTACCCGTTCTCCAAGGCACCCAGATACTTTGGTAAAGTGGACCACCCCAGTGTCCTCATTGCTGTGCCCTTACACAGACCCCAAGGTGGTCTGCAAACCCAGCAGGTGTGGTCAAGGAGGCAAGGTGGGGCCCCCAAGTCCCAGGACATCTGTAACGGACCCTCCTCTGTGCCTGCGGTGGGCTGCTCCCGCGGGGCCCTTCCTAGCCCACTGTAAGCGGGCCCGACGTGAATCTGTTCCCCTGCACTTCCATCCCTTGGAGAGCTAACCTGGCCTCAACTTGCTAACGGCGGTGCGGCGAGGAGCACGTGTGAGTTTGAGATCAGATGAGCTGCTCAGATATTTGGGACAAAAGTCGATGCCCGTTTTAGATGGGGTTATTCTAGGAAGGAAAGGAGCTACTAATATCTTGACTTGCCACCGTGCTGTCTGACCTATATTTGTTGCAGCGACTGCGTCCTCATAGACGAGTGCGGAGTGAGATGTGAGCTATAAGACCGTTGCCCTCCCCCTTCCAGCATTCCTGCCAGAGGGAGGCGCGTTCTCACGGGAAGCATTGTGGCATCGAGAGAGCGGCGAACAGACACATGATGTCTGCTTTCCTTTCCAGAACCATCTCTTTTGTTCATGCCCTGATTGTTGGATTCTGTGAGTCCAACGTGGCTGTGCAGAAAGGCCTAGGCCAGTGGCTGGTTATCGATCCTCACAGGCTTCACGCAGGCGCCGCCCGCGGGGGGGGGAGGCGCACGAGCCGACCTGTGCGGCGTGTCCGCAGGAAGTGAATGGCCCTTGTGACGTCTGAGGGAGGGACATTTCAAAGGAGGTGGAGACATGTTGTCTTTGGAATCAGGTCTCTAAAGTCCCGGTTTGGAAGAGTCCATCCTGAGTCCTCATTAGCATTCAACGAAGGTTAAGTAAAATCAGGTGACCCTAGGAACTTTGATCATCTAAAAAGATGAAATGCTAATTGGCCCTACAAAAAATTTGAAGTTCTGCAGTCAGAAGTTTTAGATTCTTGACATAAAGCTTTCTCTTTGCTCTAAGGACTATGGAAAACAGGCCAGTTTGAAACACACCAATACAGTGGTCGGACTTGATATATGAAAAACTATAACCTACTAAGTGTGTGGTGTCAGGTCGACCTGGCCTTGTTTCACAGAGCCGTGATTCAATGTGTCATCGTAGAAAGTAGTTTCATAATGAACCCACCTCCGAGGAGAGGGAGGCGTTTTGTGAGGATGGCATTGCGTTTATACTTTGGCAGCCAGTTCACCTTTAACATCTACGTGGAGCACTGTCAGAACTACTCTGTGTTCTGGAAAGCAAGGGGTAGACAGGGGTGGCCTGGGAGTGACCCGGGCGCCTGAGAAAAGGAGCAGAAGGGAAAGGACAGAAGACAGGGCTGCCCTGCGTGGTGAGCACAGCCGGGGCTCTCAGGAGCGCCAAGGGAAAAACCACTCAAGTGGAAGGCCGCCTGGGGGAGCAGGACCTCTTCTTCTTGGGAGAAATCTGTCGTCTAGACCTGCCCGCCTGCCCGGTTCCGGAGGTGGGGTGACCACAGCAGAGACTGGCCTTTGCAGTCTGCCGAGTTTCCTCCCGTTGCCGAGCAAGTCAGGATGCAGCCGCATGAGCCTGGGGTCCGCTGGCCTGGCCTTGGCCTCCAGGCCACCGGGGCTCACCCTGAAGGTCATTCCGTAATGTCAGCACACTTCGTGTTCACCCCACATTGACTCTGAAGTGGCCCATTAAGATGGAAACCTGGAGTTGTCAACAAGGAGAGTTAGGGCTTCTGAGCACTGAATTGTATCACACGGCTTACAATGAGCTACTATTACATGTCAGCTAAGTATCAGTACAGGGCACGCTTGGTGTTGACGATGGATAGGATCGCCCTGGAATGTTCTTGAAGCCCCCCCAGATTTGCAAGCAGCTGCGTAGCACACAGCCGTCTTCATCGGGTGAACATCCTGAGGTCTAGGCGAATGCACTGGGCCTCTGGGTCCTTCCTGATTGGTCAGCGGGCTGTCTGAGGGCAGGAGTTGTCTGTGATTTTTATCACTGTAGGTGCCACCTCCTCCATTTACAGATGAGGGCCCCTCTCGGCCACTGGGCCCACAGGGACAAGTGGGCTGTGGGCTCGGGCCCCTGCCCCACCAGGGCCCTGGGTTTCTGTCCACCCTTCCCTCCCCCGCCCCCAGGACTCTGTCTGCTGACTTCGGTGTCCTGCCGTGTGACACATTAAATCTTAATGCCATGGTCATTATTAATGATTAATTCAGCACTTTTGTCCTCTTCCTATCTGGCCTCAGGATTAATATTTGACTGCTTATAACCCGAGCCACAGCCACGTCTCCGTCTTCCCTCACAGCCCCTAGAAATGCAGCACCTAACTCTGGGTTCCAGGTGGGGCCTCCCTGTTTCCCCTCCAGTCTGGCCCTCCGGCCCCCTCCCCTCTTCCTCAGCCACTCATGTCCTTGGCATCAGCAGCCACCATACTGGCCAGGCCTCCATGTCTCCGAGCAGCCATGTCCACAGCCTCCCGCTGTGCCCCTCCCATCCCTCTGTCCGTCCGTTCTCCGGCAGACCCTATGTGATCTGTCCACAGCCTCCCTCGCCCGGATGCCTCCTTCAGACAGCTGTCCATCCCTTTCCATCGGGTTCTGTCTTTCTGCGCCCTTGCACCTTGGTAGACATTTGTGTTGGGAGCGGGAGAGGCAGGGAAGCCAGAGTGTTCCGGAAAGTTCTGTGAGCTCATTCATTGAGTGCACACCTGGTGAGCTCAGAGAGTAGCTGCCAAACTTGTTTTCCAATTCAAGGTTCACTACTTGGTGCTCGTGAGATCTTGGCAAGTTGCTGAATCCCGCTAGGCCCGGTCCTCCGCTGGCAGGCCGGGTTAATGGCCACCCTTTATGTCGTTCTGCAGGAGTAGGTGGAATGGAGCTAATAAGTAACGTTTCCCAAGTGTTTGCCATGTGCCAGGCTCTGCTCCAGAGCAGATAATAACTAACCCACTGCTCACACCCTCCCCCCGGCGGGTGCAGTTGCTCACCCCCAGCCAGAAAAAACAAAACCAGGGCCCCTGGGCCAGGGCCAGGGTCAGCCGTTCCCAGTAAGTGACCTCTCTCAGCTCGCCGTCCTGCCAGTTAGGAGCCGTGGCCTTTGGCAGGCCGAGGGTCTTGCCGCTGTGAGCCCTGAGCCCCTTGTTTGCAAAGTGGGCGTCACATGGGGCTGTTAGGGGAACGAACGAGACTGGGTACGTGACCTGCAGTGTACTGCCTCGGAGTCAGCCTCAGCCGTTATTTACCAAGTTGTTAAAAAGTGACCGATCTGGAAAACGCGGAAGAAAGGAGTCAGTGTTATTGTAACATATTGGGTTACAGACGAGGGAGAGCAGCTCCCACTCGCTGCACGCAGCCCACTGACTGCAGGGACGCAGGAATGTGCCCCAGCGCTCCCAGCAGGAAGCACGCAGCCAGGCCTTCGACAGGGTGGGAGCCGAGCCAGGCACAGCTGCCCGGAGCCCAGCCCACGTCCCAGCTTCCAGCGCTGTCCCTTCCCCGGCCCTCCCTGCATCTCTGAGAGTCCTGGCTCCCATCCCTCACCGGGGATTAGCCAGGTTCTCCAGAGAGATGGAACCAGCAGGATGTGCGTGTACACACACGTCCGCACACACACGTACAGAGGCGGGTAGTTAAGGAATTGGCCCGCATGGAGCTGGAGCTGCACGTTCCAAATCCGCAGGGTGGGCGGACAGGCTGGAGACCCAGGGAACAGCTGCAGGGAGGAGTCTGGAGACAGGACCCCTCTTGCCGAGGGGGCCTCAGTCTTTCCTCTCAAGGCTTCACCTGATGAGATGGGGCCCGCACACGCTGCAGATGGCCATCTGCTGTACTCAGTCCCCAAATTTAAAAGCCAGTCGTGTTGAGATAATACCTTATGAGCATTATCTAGAGCCATGCTTGACCCCATCTTGGGGTACCGTGTTCCAGCGACGTTGCTGCATAGAATGATCCACCTGTGTCCCCAAGTGCACATCTCTGGCATTTCCTCTCCTCACCCGTGCTCCTCTCTCAGCCATCTTTGCTTCCCTCTCTGTGCCTGCTCGGGCCCTTCCCCACGAAGACAGGCTTCCCCTGGCCCTCAGGCCAGGCGAGAGCAGAGGCTGGGCGCCCAGTGGTCCACGGCCACACAGTGAGCCTCTCCACCAGGGCTTCGGCCGCTGGGCAGCCCTCCTGGCGGGTCTCGTGGGCCAGGGCTGCTGCCGTGATGGGCGCTGCTCTGTTTCTGCTCTTCTTCTAGATTTTCAGGGAAGGGGGGACCCGGAGGGGCCTGATGAGGGCTCCACATCCACCTGTGACCCAGCCAGCTGAGGCCAGGAGGGTGGGGTCACGTTGCGTGACCATGGCTGAGTGTGGCCCCCACCCCGACGCATACATGCATTGAGCAAGTGCTCCGAAAGGCACCTCCTGCACAGGCAGGGGCGAGTGCAGGTGGGCTCCAGTGACCAGTTCGCCTCTGGAATACCGATCAGTATTACTAAGCATAGTAGGCAGTAGTCCTTACCAAAATTCCTCCTTCTCAGGTGGGCTCCGGTGCCCTCCAGCGGTGTTTTTAAAAGTGAGTTTGGGGACCCGGTTGCTGAGGGGCGCACTTGGCTGGGACCCCTCACTGCCACTCAAGTGCCTTTCTCGCTTCACCTTTTACCACCCAGAGGATGACCTGGACCTGGAGGCGCTGGTGAGCGACATGAGCACCTCCCTGGAGAGCCTGTACGCAGCTTGTAGCATGCAGTCGGAGACAGCGCCCCTGCGCCAGAACGGCCAGCACACCCGCGACCAGCCGCCGCCCTCGGGGGCCCGGCCCGCCCCGCCGCAGGCGGCGCCACAGCAGGCGGCGCCACAGCAGGCGGTGCCACAGCAGGCGGCGCCACAGCAGGCGGCGCCACAGCAGGCGCCACAGCAGAAGGTGCAGCGTTCCCAGCCCGTGCACATCCTGGCCGCCAGGTAGGACCCTGGGCCTAGGGGGGGGACGGGGAGGGGGACCAGTGCGGCTGCAGAGACAGCATGCTGCTCTCCGCTCATGACGTCATGATGTGCGAGGAGGTGATGCTCTGGCCTCCTGACCTCCGCAGGCGGGTGCATACCTCTGCCCTGGGCAGCGTGGCAGCGCTGGGTTGGGATGGGTACCTACCCAGTTCAGTTGAGCTGACATGTGGAGCCCCTGCTCTGAGCCAGGGGGAAGGAGGTGAAGGGAACCATCAGAGGAGAATACTCTGGAAAGAAGGAAATCCCTGCATAGTTAGCAGAGGGCTCTGAGGCCACACTGGCCAGATCAGGGCCCAGGACCCGGACAGTGGCCTCCCCTGGCCCTTGTCAGAAAGGTGTGACTGTGGATATTTGATGACATTCCCCAGGGCAGTGAACGGAGGCACCTCTGGAAATACTGGGCTAAAAGGGGGGACCCAGGAAGTAGTGGAGGGCCCCTTGCAGGTGGCAGGTCGCTGAATTGGGTGTTAAAGGGCAAGTAGGCATCCAGGCATGGGGTAGAGATTTTGCGAGCAGAGGAGCTGGCCCCTGGTGTTGCCCACGGCAGGATCCCTTCCTTTTACAGGTGGATGATACTCCACGCACGCACCAGATTTCCTTTATCCATTCATCCACAGACGACCACAGGGACAGTACGCTAACCAGTGAGCCTGTTGCAGAGGACAGTCCTACATGGGCCCACTCCCACGCGGAATCTAAAACAGTCAAAGGCACAGACGCAGAGAGCGGCACGGGGGTTGCTAGGGCAGGGAAAGCGAAGCTGTCAGTGGAAGGTGCGCTCAACTGTGCAAGGAGCGGCGTCCTAGGGACGCGGGGTGCACGCAGGGCCCTATTGGCAGTGCTGCTCTGCATGCTGAGAAGTGCGGAGTGACAGGTATAGGATCCCAGAGGATTTTGTGAGGGCATCAGCGAACACTTCCTTTCAGTGCCCGGGGCTTCCCATGAGTCTGTCGAGTCCTCGTTTCTTAGCCTGTGTCATGGTGTCCACAGCCCTACAAGGTGAGTGGCGTGGGGACCCTGAGTGCCCAGGCGAAGCAGCCAGCACGTGGGGGGTCCTCAGAGGCCAGAAACGCCGTGAGCCTCGAGCTGGGTGCCGCCGCTGGCGCCCAGGGAGCAGGGCTGCCCACTGTCGCCAGACATCGTCACTCTCCCAGGATTCTGGAGAAGGTGGAGGGCCTTCCCCACAGGGCGCAGGTGCGCCCCGGCTCCTGTGCCTGAGCTCTGTCCCCAGGGCCACTTCCTGCTGGGACGGCAGAGGGTCTGTCCTCTCTCCTCTCTCCTGAACCTCGTGTTGCCAGCCCACGTGATGTCCCTTAGCTTTGCTTTGGCCATATTTGTGAGCTGCTGCAAAGTCAACTTGGAAACTAGCTTATTGAGGTAAAATCCACATAACATAAAAAAAAACAGCTTTAAAGTGACAATTCAGCATTCAGGACAGTCCCAGTGCTATGCAGTGACCTGTCTCCAGTTGCAGGACATCTCCATCCTCACAGGAAGTCCTCACCCATCCATAGGGCCCTCCACTCCCTCCTCCATGATCACCATCTGTACCAGGGATATTGTTAGTATTTGCTGTAATCAATGACCCTACATCAACACGATGCCGTCACCCAAAGTCCCTAGAACACGTGACAGTTCACGCCTGGTGCTGGCCATTTGATGGGTTTGTGCAGACGAACAGCAGCCCATTACCATACCATCGCAGGGGGTAATTTTACTGCCTGCAAACACACAGGACTTTGCAAATGCTCAGAAGCCTCCAGGAGACCGGACAGGTCGTGAGTGCAGTCAGATTCTGAAACTGGCGACCGAATGCTGTGAAGGAACAGCCTGCACAAGGGTGCTGTGATGGGGTGGGTGCAGATAAGCAGCAGGAATTCCGAGCAGAGACAGGGCCAGACGGCACCAGGCATCGACCCCCTGGGTGGTGACACCCTCGGTGGGCAGGGGGTCCCCCACCAGCGGGGGCAGCACAGCCAGGAAACTGCCAGCAGACCCCCTGGAGAGAGGAGACACGGGGCACCTTGCAATGGTTTTTGCTTTAGCTTTGAACTTGTGTTTTCTGTTGTTTTCCTGATTGCATCTGATCTGTCCTTGGCATATGTTTTGCTCGGTTGTATGGCAGGTGAGGTATGTGTTCCTGGGAGGAGGGGGCTCTGGAGAAATGCCAGAGAGAGGGAGGTGGTGTGTCGATTCGGAAGTGGCTCTGTCAACGCTGTGAGTGGGCGCAGCCGGGCCGCCTGGGGCCACACGAGCACAGGTTTCTGGGCCTCGGGGCGGACAGCTCCGTGAAGCATTTGTTTGTGTTTCCTGTCCCCCACCTCTTTGTGTCCAGAGGAGTTCGTGCCACAAGTCCGACGAGGACACGGGGCAGCTCTCCCGGGGTTTTCATTCGGTCAGAGATGGGCTCTATTCAAGGCCATCAGAAAACATGCCCTTGTCCACAGAACCCCTCCGCACGTCGGGGGCTCCTAGGCCAGAACTGCGGAGGGGGTGGGATGAGGCGTGAGACTCACCTGTGTTGTGAGTGTGCAGCACTTCCCACTGAGTCGGGGGAGCCGCCCCACCCCCTTGGAGTCGCAATTTTGGCTTCTGTTGCGTGTGTAACTGCACTATGACACACATCGCCGAAAGCTCGCCGTCTGGACCCCGTGTACATACGGGGCACCCCCAGGGCTGCGGGTGTGGCAGCACCGTGCAGCCCTCTGCAGAACTCTGTCCCCACGGAGCACAGCCTCACACCCCACAGCGCCCCTGCCTGCCTCTGAGGCCGATGGCCAAGAGTGGGCTTGCACAGGGCCTGTCCCTCTGTGGTGGCCTCCTCTCCCGAGGCCCGTGCCCTTGATGTCCGTCTGGGGGGAGTGTGTGGCAAAACGTTGCACCTTTTTGCACCTTTTCAAGGTGAAAGAGCATCCATCTCTTTGTGTGTACGGGCCACACTGTGCCCGTGCGTAGGGGGATGCATGGGTCGCTTCCACCTTTGGCAGTTGTGAGCAGCCCTGATGTGATCACCACGTACCTATCCATTCCCCTGCCTCTTTCTCTTGGGTGTGTCCCCAGGAGTGTGGCTGCTGGGTCACGTCAGGTGGTGGCTTTAACCAGTGGTTTTCTCTCCTCCCAGACGCCTGCAGGAGGAAGACCAGCAGTTCAAAACCTCGTCCCTGCCGGCCATCCCCAATCCTTTCCCGGAGCTGTGCGGCACAGAGAGCCCCCCCGCGCTCACACCGGGCTCCCTGCCTCCGAGCCAGGTCATAGCGAAGCAGGTGAGTGGGCCCCTGGCGCGGGCGCCGGGCTGCGCAGTGGCGAGTGCAGGTGGGTGTGCCGGCTCATCACTTTGGGAAGAAGGGAGGGGAACCGTGGAGTCCTTGCTCTTCGTTCTTTTCCTCTCCCAATTATATCTGCTGCCTTGGGAGACTTTTTTTTATTGGCCAAAATTTCATTCATTCAGTCAGGGATGGGCCTATATGTTTTAGGAGGAGTCTCATAAAAATGGCTAAAAAAAATAATAACAGTTTGCTGCTTAAAAAATGAGCTCTAGCTTCCTGAAACAATTTCACCGGCACGTTGTCTTCATTACCCGGTAACTGGATAAGTGAAGCGTTAAAAGCCGGCTTTCCCAGGCACCTGACCTTCAGTACAGTAGAACAGTGTCCACAGCGTGGCCGTGACTTTGAATACGATCTGCTCCAGGCGGCAGAATTCTCACTCGACCCAGAAGGTGACCAGTTCTGCACTGCAGTGGGGCTGTGCAGTGGGGCTGTGCAGGGCACATTACTGGAGGAGACTGAGGCACGGAGGGTTCCAGGAACCAAGGTCACGTCGCCGGGGCTGGGCTGGCAGCACCGTCCCTACTGGTTGGCAGGGCCTGGACCAGAGCGGTCCGGGCTCCGAGGGCGACACGGTGATGTTTCTCTGAGCGTGAGGGCGGTGGGATGAGTGGGTTGTGACTGCCGTGACAACGGGGACGTCTGACGTTCACTGAGGGCAAGACTCTGCTCCACAGGTTTCATGTGTTCCTCTCCGTGCATGTTGTTTGCTCCTCAGGACCACCCTGAGGGTCAGGCACCAATGTCACCTGCCCTCTGTCATAGGGAAACTGAGGGCCAGTCACCGGGTGGTGGGCCTTGCTGGGATGCAGTGTGCATGGCAGGGCTGTGTGTGACCTGGTGTGAGTGTGCATGTCCCTGGGGCCTTACCCAGGGTGAGTGTTCATTTTGGGGTGTGGCCTGACCTCAGGGTCCAGAGCTCCAGTTCTAACCACTGGAGGGGCTCCCTGGGTCCCAGGTGCGCTCTCTTTCCAGGGAGCGTGTTTCAGAAGTCCCTGCGCCTCTCCTGCTGGAGTCACTCCCTCCTGCTCTCCCGGTGCTTTTCCACGTCTGCCGTCCGGAAGGGTGACGAGCCTCTGTCCCCAGTCTCTGCCAGTCCTCCCGCCCCTTGCGGGAGACGTCTCTCATCACGCTCCCCAGCCGTGGTGCGCTGCCCTGGTGCTGCCTTCGCGCCTCCCAGTAGGCTGCGTTGCCACACTGTCAGTGCGGAGGGCGTGCGGCAAAGGCCCCTGTCTGGAGCCAGAGCTGGCCGGGCCGCAGCACTTTGTCACACGCCTGAAGTGCATCAGGGATGTCTGCCTCCCCGGTGACCTTCTGCTTCAAATAAGGCTCTAGACAAGCTGTCTGTGGACTGGTCACGAAGGTTGTTTACAAAGTTACTCACCCTAAGATGAGACCGAGAAAATATTACCTGGCTCTCGCCAGGGCTGGCAGGCACCGGGCCTCCGCCCCCGTGGACTGCCCAGCTCTGTGAGCAGAATCAGGACACCCAGGAATTTCGCCGGCTGTTTTTCCCGGGGTTGGCGTTTGTCCCCCTTGAGAACATTGTGTTGGTGTCTGCGTTTCTGTCACACACATTCCTCCAGCCCCTGGGGCCCGGCAGGCGTGGGTGCACGTAGAGTGTGGGTGTTCCCTGCTGGTGTGTGGTGGCCTCAGAGGGACGGACGGCCCTTTGTCCGCACTCAGCTCTGACCCTTGGTCTGGGGAAGAGCGCACCTCGCTGGTGCTGCAGTGGAGATGGCCAGGCGGCATCCTGGCGCTGCTCAGCAGGGCCGTGGTGGGCGGAGCTGCTGCCCATGGGCAAGGAGGTCTCCTGCCCTTCACCACAGGCCCATGGGAGAGGGAGGGCTGATGCGCTCTGTCCTTCCACGTGAGGTCAGAGGGTGCCACCTGGTCACGCTCTCCCGGACGGCCCGCACGCTGCAGGAGAGGGCAGGGGACCCGTCTCAGACCCAGAAGAATGCACTGTGTCCATAGGAAGGGCCGCCAGGGCGGGGAAGGAGTCAGGGTGGGGAGGCCAGACCCCGAAGGTCTGCCCTGACCCCAGCCCCCAGGGTTTGGGGTTCCCCCAGGCAGCTCAGAGACTCGGGCATCACATACTTACTCTCAGGCTGCGTTTGGCTGCCAGAAACAAAGGCCCTGACTGGCCCCAGTTGTGAGGGTGTGCGCTTTTGTGTGTCAGGGGTCCGGAGCCAGGGGCTGAGGCCCTGGGCAGCCTGGCTCCCTGTCCTAAAACTGGCACCCCCCGCCACTCCGTAAGCCAGGCACGGGCTGCTCACTGGGGAGGGAAGCACTGGTCCCATCACTGGGTAGAGAGAGACACTGAGGCCATGTGTGGAGTGGGCTGGCTCCGCAGGGCGTGGAGTCAGGCCAAGGTGCGTGAGGGCGGGACAGTCCTGTCGGGAGGAAGCAGGAGGCACGACTGAGCGATGGGGGGAGGGCTGGTGAGGAAGGACAGGGTTTCCCCGAGGGAACACCTCTCTCCATGAATTCAAGGTGAGCTCTGAAGACTCACCAGCACTTCCAGGTGGCTTGGTGGGCGGGCCTTTCAGCCAATAAAGATTTCCCCACAGCCACACGCAGCAGCTACACACACACACACACACACACACACACACACACACACGGCGACTGGCCACAGCAAGTTTTCCCATTTGTTATGTAAACATAACTCGTCAGTACTTTAACCCCATTTTTAATAGGGCACAAATATGTCTTCGTTCCAAGTCAGCTCTTCTCTCTTTGCTTAATTTTAAAAATTAATTTCTGGAAGTGAATTAATTGCCTTGCACAGGGTTCTGACATGCATTTACTGGCGAGCAAAACCGAGTCTCCTGAGGCTGTCATGACGGTTTCGTGAACGGCCAAGGGCAGGATACTTCCCAGCGGGTACTGGTGTGAGGATGATGCGGCCTGCCTCCCCCACCCAGGCAGCCTCAGGCCTCCGGCCATCCTGGAGCCAGGCTGCCTTCCGATCCCGCCCCTGCAGCCTCCTCCCGCCTCCCCCAGCCCTCTGCTCTCAGCCCCTGCAGAGTGGGCCAACCCCGCCTTTTCTGCTGCCTTCAGGGGGCCCAGGGGGCCCAGGGGGTCGAGTCTGGACAGGAGCCAGAGGGCAGTGCTCAGACCCACAGTGGGACAGAGGACAGCTGCTGCCTGTGCTGGTCACTCCTGGCCTTCCCAGAGCCAGGGCCAGCTCAGGGTACACGTCAGCACGTCTCTCTCTCTGGTTTCAGAAGACAGAGGCCTCTGCTCGGCAGCCCCTCTCGGGCCCCCCTCCCCCCTTCCTCTCCTGCCTGCTTTCTGTGACGGATGGGTGGACAGCTGCCACTTCCTCACCACCCCCAAGGCCCCACCCCTGGAGGGACCCAGAGTCCGCGGGCCATGGGGGTGACTCAGGCGGTTGTGCTGTGTCCCCTCCCAGGGCCCCTCTGTCCCCATCACCACGGTCTTTACTCGACCCAGCCTTTGGCGAGCTGGTCCCCCCAAACCCCGTGCCTCCCTGCACACCCTGAGGGCACTGGCCCACCCCCAAGGGCTCCTGTCCCCATCCCCCCCCCTCCCAGCAGACCCACCATCCTGCCCCTTGAAGCCAGCCCCTCCTCTCTGCTCCTCCTCTACTGGAATTTGGAGGGGAGGGGTCACTCCTAATTCCTGCCTCTTTTTTTTTCTTGGCCACCACAGCCAATCAGTCACGCGGCTTCACTGGACAGTTCTCTAGAGAAGGGATGTAAAGCATTTTTGCTGGTTTTGAGATTACGATATGCAAACGGAACGCCGAGTTACTGACTCTCTGAGGAAGCTGATTTAACAGAGACTTTTTATTTTCCGTGGCCACCTCTGGGCAGCCAGCGGGGTCCCTGCCTCCTCTGCTTCTCTGAGGGGCCTCTGGCTCAGGGAGTCCAGGGTGCTGCACACAGAGCCCCAGCCCCAACCCTGGGGCCTCTGCAAGCCTGTCCCCCCCCTTGGCCAGAGGGCTGGTCACTAAGAAAGCTCTTAGGGAGCAGCCATGACACCAAGTTTCAAGTCCACGGTCTCCCTGACATGCGACTTCGACACTCCAAACCCACACACAGCTCTGTAAACCACAGCGCGGGCTCACGGCGCCTCTCCTCTCTGGGGAGGGCCCTGGAGCGCTCCCCAGCCCATCAGGCGGGACCCACAGTCATACTGTGCCTCTTGCCGCCAGTCCTCCTGTCACCGTGTGGCACCAGGGGGTCTGTGGGTGGCAGAGGTGTCCTGGGCAAGGGGCGTGGGCAGCGCTGAGATGGCCTTCGGGGACCGCGGTGGGGCAGGGACAGCCAGGGTGACCTGCAGTGCTGCAGCAGCAAGCTGTGGCCGCAGCAGAGGCTGCGGGGCCCTGAGCCTGAGCGGCCTGCGCCGTGTGAGCGAGGGCCATGGCCCAGTGGCTGTGCTGCGCGCCTCCCCAGGGAGGCTCTGGGCCACCCGCTGTGTCCTCCTGGGTCCCAGTTGTCAGTGGCAAGCAGCGGCGGGCCTCTCTGCCTTCCCACACGGCCCGGCGCTTAGAGGAGCCTAGCACCTGCCTTCCTCAGCCTGCGCCTTCTGGGAGAAACCTGCTGCCCAGGAAGTTGAGGGAGCTGTGTGTGCTCTCACCCCGGAAGTCCACAGCAGGTTGGGGAGGGTCTGGCAGTCTCGCAGGGGAGGAAGCCTGTAGGAGGAGGCCCCCAGCGCGCCTCGGCCATTTCTGCCCCAAACCACTTTCTGCCTGACACCTGTGCACCCCTGAGACCCACGTCGGGAGAGGTGCAGAGTTGTCTGTGGTCATTTTTAAGGTGGCCACCACTGTGCCTTGCCTAGATTTCCTGGGCTTGCTGCGAACACCAAGGTGTCTCCACCTGAATAAGTCCCTTTTCCGTTTATGTTCTAACTTCATGGCTCTCAGGAATGTGTCCTTGTCACACTGGGGACAGGTGGACAGGACCTCTGGTAACACAGTTGGGGTCCTCTCCCCTGAGACTTGCGCTTCCTCTACTCGCCCCTGTGGCCCCCACCACAGTCCCTGGCCCTGGAGACTTGAGGGGAGCCCCGAGGAAGAGACGTCTCGGTGCGGGCTCCTGGGCGGGCCGCCGCTGCAGAGCCCCGGAGTCAGCAGGCGGCTTTTCCTGACCAGGAAGGAAAGCACGTGCCGCAGAGGCCCGCAGGCGGCTCTTGCCAGGCGAGGTTCCCTCCCAGGCGGGTGAAGGGCAGCCCACAGAACCCAGAGTGAGCAGCAGGCGTGAGCCCGCCTTCCAGGGCCCGTGGGAGGAAGAGAGAAGCCCAGTGACAACAGGACAGGCCCCCGCAGGGGCCCGGGCCGGGCAGGAGCCTGCAGGAGGGCCTCGCAGACGGGCTGCCACCTCACTGCGCCAGCTGTGGGGCCAAGGCCCAGAGGACGTCTGTGCCCTGCGCTTGGCCCATCGGGTGCCACCCTGCTCCTTCTGCCCGCACATGGAGGCCTCCTTTCCATGCGTTTGTCCTCACTTTCTGCAGAGCGTTGTCATAAAAACTGCTTTTGTCAAAGTAACAGGCTGTACGCACCACTCTAGGAAAATTGAGAGAACACAAATGAGCAGATCAGAGTTGGTTCTTGCAAAGGAGCCGGCCTGCTCGGGGTGCGGAGGGCCCCCAGGGCTGGTCGCTGCCCTGGCCGATGAGAGCCCTTCCGAGGGGCAGTGTGCCCAGGGACTCTGAAGTTGTGGCAGACTTCCAACGACTGTTTTGTAAGTTATTTTTAGAACTTTAACTTTTTTAGAAAGGATTTGCGACGACTTAACATATTTTCAATTCTCACTGAAACCTTGAAACAGGGAGCTCATCAGACAGGTTTTTGCTCTTCTGAGTGTGTGTCTGTCAGTGCGATCAGAGCCACATGGCAGCGCACCCCCACCACGTCCCCCCGACCCTGGCCCCAGTCGGTCCTCAGGGCTCCAAGGG
>PVKM010019053.1:0-24415 GCA_004027735.1 Carollia perspicillata | reverse complement strand
TCTAAGGACTTTGATTCCACCCAAACACCCACCTGGACGGCCACCAGCGAGGCCACCCTCCAAATGGCATTGCTCTCCCTGAAGGTGAATGAAGTGACAATTTCCTCCATAGAGGTCACTCATTCTGAAACACAGTCCAAAAGGACTTCCACTATTGAACCCCCCCAAGAATCACCTCTTACCATGTTCTCTACCACATCCATCAAGTCCTTCTCCTTTGGGCTGTCTTCAAAGAAGAATCAGCCCCTCCTCTTGCCCCCTTCCCCTGCTTCCTTCCTGTGCTGGTCTACTGATAGTAGAACTGATCAAGAAAGGAGTGCAGAAGAGCCATTAAGAGTCTGGGATGAGGTTCTGGTCTCGCCTCTTCTTAAGGGATGGAATTCCAGCGTATGGGCAAGGCAAAAACAGTGGTTGTGGCCTTGGAGCTGGAGCTCATTGTTCTCTGGGTGATTCAGGGTTTGTCTCCTCCTAACCCCTCATAGTGCTCCCTGCTAGTGGAGCAGCTGTGGGAGACATCAGCATGTAAACAAAAGCAACCTTTCAGGAAAAAAAAATTAATTCTATTAAGTTTTTAAAGCAATTGCTGCTGCATTATCCATTTCTTTTATTAAATATGATTGTCTTATTAAATTTACATATTTCAAATATAAACTTCAAAGCAAAAACCGTGATAAACATATATTCCAAAAGAAAAGAAATGACTTAGTATTTGAGGTCTAAAATCTGATGTTAGAATTCCAACTGTACTACGGATTAGAGTAATTTATGTTAATTAGGTTATACCAAAATTTTTTCCAAGCTTATGGCTCCTCCATGAATTTTTGTTCTCCTGTAAAATGTACAAGTCTTCTGTATTTCAATAGAACACCCACTGGAAAACGCACACACAAACAGAACATCCACTGAATACTTTCTTAATAACCCCACCTTTTTGTGTAAGAAGGACCTTATGAATAAGTCCTTTGAGATACTTAAGTGCTTTGAGATACTTAGATTAAAAATGTTAGAAAACACTAGCAACTCTCGTTACACAGAAACTCATGCCACTAATGGTCTGCCAGAGAAAAGTCATTTTAAAAAAATATTAAATAACTTTGAATTTCAGACTACTGAATTTTTCACAAAATCCATTGCTTCATTCCAAACCACTAGTGTAACAGCTGGAAATTAAAAACAATGGCATTTCATAGTGAAAGCAGAATGCTGTTAAAAATTTCACATTTCACACAAATGCTAAATATCTGTGGAAGAGATAAATACAATAATACTGGTGACTATGTCTATCCCACTACTAACTCTTAAGCTATAAACACATTTTAACTACGTGTATATTGTCAATTATGTACAGAACCGTAGAACTTTAGTTAGACAGGACCTTAGAGGTCACCTACACTAGCTATAATCCAGTGAGTTAGATCTTCTACCAACTCTTGACTTGTCTGAAATCTACAGTAAGGGTCAGCAAACTTTTTCCATAAAGGGCCAGACAGTAAACATTTTAAGTTTTGTGGCCATGGGTTGCAGCTATTCAACTCTGCCACAATAACACAAAAGCAACAACAGATAAAACAGGAATGAGTGGGTGTGGCTACGTAAACCTTCATTTACAAAACTGGCAAGCAGCCAGATGTGGCTCAAGGGATGTAAATTTGCCAACCTCTGACACAGATAGAATTCCATCATTAGATACATCAGATGCTTTCACAGGAAAATTCTTGACCAAGTGAACTGAAATAAGCGGATCCACTCACTGCTACATCCAAGATTATTCCCTCTGGAACACAGAACATCTACCTTTCCCACGTATCAGCCCTTCAAATAGTGGAAGTAAACTACCATTATTTCCTCAAGTATTCTTTTCTCCAGTCTGAATGTCCACAATGCCTCCAAGCACTCCTTGTATTATAACATATTTGATCATCCTCTTTTATACATCACACCCCAATCTGTGAATGATGCTTTGACAAACAGACACCTGACATGTGGTTTTAAAAATACGTAGCAATCAAGACATAATTTGAGTTTTAGAACTTGGCTCTCTGTCTCCAAATACAAATGTTTTTGGTTTTTGTTGTTTTGGTTCTTTTTTTTTTTTGCAAAATTACCATTTAGTCTTCAATAAAAATATATTTTTGTAGATTTAGTCGAAGGTTTACGCTCAGTGTCATAACTCTTTACAAGAGATAGAAAATATTTTTATTTAATTTTGAAAAGGGAAAAAGTAGGTTTTTAATAAAATGGTAGATTCAAAATGGTTTCTATGCATCAAAAAATTTTGGCAGAACTTACCTCTACAATTCAAACCATATAATGCAAACCGCTAAAGAAGGCCATCAGTCATCATTTCTGAGAAAGAGAATGAAGCACAGACAGGGAAGAAAACACACACACACCCAGCATGTGTCCTTGGAGGCTGCAGGCCTGTTGGCAAAACCAGAGCAGGGCTGCCGTAACCGCAGCCAGACTGCCTCTAAAATGATGGTCCCTGAATTCCACATTTCACTAACTTGGGAAGATACCACGCCTATATTTCCAGACAGTTTAACTCTGACTTCTGTGACTTATTGTCACAGCACGCTACTAGAAGAAAATAAAGCAATATTTATACAGCTACAAATGCACCATGTTTAGTCGCACCTTACAACTGATGCCTGCAACTTCTCTTACTCTGGCTTAATTTTTTGACAATTCATACCTTAAACACTGTACTGCTGCACACAGTTGATGCTAGAGGAATAAGTTCATTCTTTAAAGCCTAAGTATTTTTAATTGCAATGACATTTTATAATGTTTGTTAAGCTTGATTTACATTCTCTGGTGTCTGGTTCCTGCTTGCTAGTCGTCAACCACATCAGCCTTCCCTGCAGAATCCCTTCCGTACACACGGCTTCAAACACCATCCACACACTGACAACAGCCGAGTGCAATTCTCTGGCCCGGCTTCTCTGCAGGGTAGCCATACATCTAAGAGCTTAGTGGCATTTCCACGACGACAGTCCAGCTGCTGCTAAAACAACGTGTACAAAGACAGCGCAGCGTGGGTCATAGGACAGCAAACGTTTACTGATTACTGATTATGTGCCACGCACTTTATGGGGATCTTCTCAGTCTTCCCAATACCAAGCCAAGAAGAGCAAGGGAAAAGAAATTGTCAAAAAAGACAACTCTCCTTTCCCAAGAGCCCAGCATTTAAAGTGAAATTAAAACATGGACAAAGGCAGAGGATTGTGGAAATGCAGAAACAGGGATAAATTGAACATCTAAAAACTTTCTGAGAGGAATAAACAGTTGTAATTCTCAATCCTTTCTACGAGAATAATACCAAATCTCTCAAGTGCAACACAGTGCTATGGACCTATGCCTTTAAGATTCTGAATGGGAGATTATTTGTGGCACAGAATTTTATAACTCAAACAATCAAATATGAGGGTCAATGAAGGCAGACAAAAATACAGTTTTGTTTTGTTTTGTTTTGTTTTGTTTTGTTTTGTTTTTTGGTCTCTCATGCATCTTTCCCTGGGAAGTTTAGAGAATTATGTTTCAACAAAACAAGAGAGTAAATCAAGAAATGCGAAAACACACGAGTGGGGAAACAGGAACGTGCTCCAACCGTGGAGCAGCCTTAGCCCAAGACTTCGAGGCCGACAGGCTCCCAGGGAAGGAGGAGCTGCTCCAGAATGCACTTGGACATTTGGAATTAGGTCTGCCGCGGTGCTTAGGAAAATATATTGACAGGTATACAGAGTTTCTGATAGAGAAAAATAGTAAAGCATTAGATAAAACAATGTCAAATTGCCATTTTGTAGATAAAAATTTTGTGAAATATTGGCAATTTCATATTGTTCAAGCTAACTTACAGGTGAATAATATAATGAAGAAAATTTGCTTTAAATACTCTTAACAATAATGACAAAAAGTTGAAGGAATATGTAAAACAAGAAAGTCAGAAAATAATTGCTATTAAAACTGGGTCAGAGACACTTGAGGTTCATCGTCCTACTTTCTCTGTTTGTGTATACATTTGAACTTCCACTATAAAAAGCTGTAAAAGAGAAAAATCACCACAACATAAAGACAAGTCTGGATCTGTTTCCCAGTCCTCGTGGGGGAGGCACAGAACTTGCTCCCCTCCTGTGGGCACAGCCAGTGCCACCCCTCAAGGGAGACTGTCTAGATCTGTCTTCCCTGTCCCAGCAGCCATGCCCCGCTGTTCGTGGTCCTGCAGTGGGGACAGCTGGCTGCACCCAACCTAAACTGGTGGTGTTCTCCTCTGTGGGGGAGGCTAGAGTTAGAGACTCTAGCAGAGACTGACTGGTCTCTGGCGTAGGGGCCATATTTTCCCCATTGTGTGCCTGAACATGCTGCCTCCAAGTAGGGGACCACTAGCCCAGTCTTCCTGGCCCAGTCAGGCTGCCCTACCAAGTCTGTGCTGTGTGGAAGGGGAAGTGGGGTGCGGCCAGCTTAGGCCCACTCTACAGTCTTTCTTCAAAGGGCTCTGGAGGAAGTCCAGGCAACCCCAGGGGTGGCATAGTTAACAGATGGACACAGATCTCAGAGAGTCTTGGACCTTTTATTGATCTGTCTCCAGCTCAGAGCTGCAGAGAGCTGACTCCTGAACACAGCTTGGCCCCTCTCACACATACCCAGAGCCAGTAGACACAGCCACAATCAGCTAATAATAGCATGGTAGCTCCAGACAGGTAGCTAAGGCCAGGTACACACAGCGTCTGACACCGACCTGCACCAGAACCCCATCCAAGTGGTCCCAAAACAAAACCAGTGGTGGGCTTCCAACCTCACCAGAGCTCGATCCAGCTAGCCACACAAATGGCGCAGCCGAAGAAGAACTCCAACAGGTACCAGAACCTGCTGGGAACAACTCCGCCTGGAGAGGGGGCAGCCCCCGAGCAGCATATTTGGGGCGATGGATGCATGATGCAGTATGCAGATGACGTTTTGTTTGAAACCTGTGTGGTTTTGTTAACCAACATCACCCCAACAAACTAAAAAACATAGTAGTTCCAATATTATTTAAATTATTCCCAAAAGAAAGAAATGATGGCAAACTTCCTTAACACATTTTATGAAGGCAGAAAGACTTTAACACCAAAACTTACTCTAGTAACCCCCAAAGAAGAAAACCATGTAATAAATATAGATGCAAAAACTCTAAATAAAATATTGGCAATGATTCAAAAGACTAACATACTGTGACCAGTCGCAGCTTAATTCAAGGAATGCAAGAGTGAAATTCACTGTGATGAAGAATATTTACCAAAATCAACAGCAAACATGTTACTTGTGAAATAACAAAATCATTTCAAATGAAATCAGAAGCCAGACAGGGATTCACACTATTGCTATTATTACTATACGTTGTCTTGATGAGTCCAGCAAATAAAATAAACAATGAAAAGAGATACCCTATTTTTGCTAATTACATAATTGTATATGTAAAAATCTAATAGACTATAGTTTACAAAGAAAAAGCCCTACTAGACCTAATGAGAATATTTGATAAGGTACTCTATGATATAAAATAAATATACAAAAGTCATTACGATTTCTCTATTCTAGCATAAGTATGCAGAAACAGAAACAGGAAAAGAATTCCATATGTGATAGTGAAAAAAGGAAATAAAATATTGTGATAGACTGAATGTTTGAATGGTCCCCAAAATTCATATATTCATATCTAGTTGCCAATATGGTATTTGAGAATGGGGTCTATGGGAGAAACTAGGTCATAAAAGTGGACCATCATGAATGGGATTAGTGCCCTTATAAGCCAGACAGATAGTAGCTCTCTTTCTGCCGTGGGAGGATACAATGAGAAGTTGACGTTTGCAGTCCAGCAGAGGGCCCTCCCCAGAAACTGGCCAGGTTGGCACCCTGATCTCAGACTTCTCTTGTTTATAAATTTCTATTGTTTACAAACCAAACTGACTAAAGCTATTGTTAGCAGCCCAAACTTACTAAGACAAATATATAATAAGAGACTCAGCAAGACAAGCACATGATTACAACTATCAAATCAGGCCCTGGCTGGTGTGGCTCAGTGGACTGAGTGGCAGCCTGTGAACCAAAGGATCACTGGTTCAATTCCCAGTCAGGGCACATGCCTGGGTTGTGGGCCAGGTCTCCGGTGGGGGCCATGTGAGAGGCAACCACACACTGATGTTTCTCTCCTTCTTTCTCCCTCCCTTCCTCTCTCTCAGAAAAATAAATAAATAAAATCGTAAAAAAAGACAACAATAAAATCATATTGAAGGGTAAATTAAAAAATCTGCACCAATGAAAAGACATCCATATTCTTAGATAGGAGGATTTAATATCAAGTCTCTTAATATTATAAAAATGTAGAACTAAAAAGTAAGTAAAATATAAGTGCCTAAAAGAAAAAAGGAACATTATAGAAAAGCTGAGGAAATCTGAATGAAGTACGGATTCTAGTTAATATTAATGCATCAACACGGATTCATTAACTGTAACGTGTGTATCACACTAATGTAAAACATTAATAGGGAAACTGAGTGAAGAGTATATGGAAACTCTTTGTACTATCTTCACCGTTTTTCTGTAAATCTAAACTTGGAAAAATAAAGTTTATTTTTTCTTTTAAATTATTTTATTTTTTTATTGTTGTTCAAGTACAGTTGTCTCCATTCCCCCCCACTGAAATGAAGTTTATTTTTAAAAATATATTTGTAAGACAATTAAGGAAGACTTAAAAAATTGAATATAATTCCAATTAAATGGACAAAAGTATCTTAAAGTTTAAAGAGAAAATTAGTCTAGGTTATTAGTAGATCAATCAGTAGAAAAGAGAATCCAGAAGTAAAATCCAGTTGATATGAGATTTTAATATGACAAAAGTGTATTTCAATTCAACGGGAAAGTAGTGATTATTTAATAAATGGTGCTGGCACAACTGGCTATCCATCTGGTAGAATACAGTCCGTTCTCAATCTCATATTAAAAAATAAAAATTCCAGATGGAGTAAATAAGTAATGTAATAAATAAAGCATCTAAAAGTTGGTGGGAAACAACACTTACAGTCTGTTGATTAACCAGAAAAAAGAAAACCATATTTGAGTTTATAAAAATTAAAAATGCAAATCACAGTAAAAAATCATATACCCCTCCACCTCAATCAGAGCAAAGGGAACTTAGAGAACAGTAATGCCAGTGACTGACAGGATAGAGAGAAAATGTAATTTGTTTACAATTCTTTGGAAAGCAGTCTGACAAATATTTTTAAATTAATAGCACACAGACACTTCAACCAACAAGTCACGTTTCTGGGAATCTATCCCCTAAAAATAAAATTGACAGCACCATGTCTATTATGGCATTGCTTTTAAGTGCAAAAACACCAAAACACCAAGAAACAAAATGAGTTCCAGCAACAAGGTAATGAATAATGGTGCATCTCTGCCGTAGAACGTGAAGCAGCCATTAAAAAGAATAAATTAGAGCTATGCCATTAGACTTGGAGGAATGTTTATGGATGTATTTTTGAATGATAACAGTGAGGTGCAGAAAAGTGCACACGCCATAAGCCCATTTTTAAAAAACAAACGTTGATCATCACCCTGAACTGTATGTGTCCCAAGTGTGTGAGTGTGCAAATACAGAAGGAATGCACCAGGTTGCTAACACAGGTTACTGGTGGTGTAAGGGGGGCAGGGGTGTGCAGAGGGTGGAAAGAAAAAATGGGCCGAATGTATGATACGACTGCACTGATGTTAATCAAAAACCTGCCCCAGTGTGGACTGGGATATAACATGACTGGCACGAGGGTCCCTCCCTCCTCCGCACAGTCCCCACTCTCAATCTCCCCCAAATCATTTGGCATTTCCTTATGCGTTGAACTGTTAGTCCAGTACAGCATTAAGTCTCACTTTTCACTATCGTTTTCTTTTTGCATGTTGTAACAGCCCTACCGGAAATACTGTTTCCATTAACACTTTATGAAATTGAATTTTTGGACCCACTTTTCAAGTTGGGGTGCAGTTTTACACACAAGCACAAGTAAGTACCTACACATAAAGAACTTAGACAAAATAAGGAGTTAATAGTTACATACTTACTGCTTGTTGACTGTCCATCAAATTACAAAGCTAGTTACAGAAAAATAGGCATGGAGTATTCTATTTCAATAAAAACAAGCAAAACCCTAATTATAAATGGATGCTGAAATACATTTAAATGAAAGAGAAAGCTTTGGAAAGTTGGCGCAAGTCACACAAAGGGAGGGAAGTGGAGGAGAAGCGGTAGATTCTAGCTTTGCTTTTGTATCTCCCTGCATCTTATTACGTCACATACTATAATAGACAAAAAAATTATTGCTTTTAAAGTCTGAAACATTAAGTAGTGAAACCAAGAATAAATTGCAAACAATAACACAAAATGAATTGGGTATTAATTAGTATCTACCTCATCAGATGCTTGTAAAGATTACATGAAATAAGCTATGGAATGTAAATGTTTAGCATATTGCTTATTATGTTGCTTGTGCTCAATAAATGTTAGCTATTTTTTTAAAGACTACAGATAGCAGTGGAATTTGCAAACCTGAAAATATAAGGCCATTGGAAATGACAGGGCACTTATTTCTATATTTGTATATCCGGTATCCTTTGGTGTGCAAGGCCTCATACCATGGTAACTATACAGCTCATTAAATACACTTTCACTGACAGTAAAAATAAAATTACAATTAGTTTAAAAAGTGTCCTTAAATAATAAAAAGGAGATGAAAATCTTTTTGCGTTGAAGGCTAAAAGTAGCTAGAACCACCCTAAGGTGTATGCTTCTGTCTCAACCACTTGAGATGAAAACACATGGACCCTGGATATTCCCCCCCAGGTTAGAGAGGAATTAAAACACAATTCATAGAGATTGGAGAGTGATGCCATTTATCATTTTGAGGGTCGGACCCGTGGGAAATCCATTCCAAAATGCAAAAATTCCATTCTCAGTTCTGAGAATTTCTTTGCTGGTCTGCCTAAAAGCATGTTAGTTTAGTTAGAATCTACAAACTGAATTTGGTACATCAACACGATTCCTATCACCAATGAAATATTCAAATAAGTTCATAAATTACATGAATGTGTTATTAGTCTTGCTACTTACATGGAATTGACTTTCTCTTCTGGGCCTTGCACTTGGCCTGTCACAGTGCCTTGGCTGGTGTTCTTCACCCAGCCAACCACTCCTATTTTCTTAGCCTCGCCTTCTGTGTACTGGTTTCAGGAGGGGAAAAAAGGGAAAGAAAGTCCACCATCAAAAGTTTGAATTTACAATATACTTGATTCTAATATTTAAAAAGTGCTAAGCTGATCTTTTTTTTTTCTCTAAAATATAGTCTATCCCAAAAAATCATGTAGCTGGCCTACAGTAAGATCTCTATTCACAAGAACCTTTGCTTAAGTGGAATGTTTTTAAAATTCCGCTTTCAGTAAAGACAAGCATGTTGTAAGAAAATAAAGTGATATTGGGAATTACTTCAAAAAAGTTTCCATGATGGGTTTTGGGATCCATAAAATTCAGTCGCATTGCCCTTACCTCAGCTAATACTAAATTACATTGTTAATCTAGGTTCCAAATGATACTCACTCTGAAATTCTCAATCACTGCTGAAAAATATCCAGTTATAATCAACAGAAAGTACTGGATAAAAATAGTTTTCTGTTGGCTCTGGATTTGCCACACAAATGTTATAATTCTCTATAGGTAACTTCATTCCTCCTACTATTCTTAATAGTTTTTTTTAATTTCTTTTCTGGTTCCAAATGGTTATGCTATTGGCAAGTAAAAACCTAGCAATATTTTGTTTTTGAGTTGTAGTAAATACATCATATCAAAATTCTTGTGGACTCAGTCAACTAGAACTTTTTAAAAACGCGCTCTTCTGTTTGGAAGCCAGGGTGACCAAGATCTCTACACTCCGCACTCCACACAGCGTGAAGCGACACAAACCGAGAGGGTTACACGTAGGATAGCTGCAGCTAGGGCTGAGGTATAAGCCGGTTCTGATAATAAGTCAAGCCCTAGGTAATAATGGGAAGGGGGACAATCTGTAGAGGATGCAGCTATCTCAAAATGTGGGGACTTCACAGCTGGGAACACGGCAGAGCGCCCAGAGGTTAGGAACAGAGACCTAAGCTAGCGACTGACAGCTCAGACGGTAAGTGAAAATAATAGTCACATTTAACTTTTAGGAAAGGAGTATGTTAACAAAATCAAAACTTTAAAGGCAACAAGGAGTTTTAACCTCGAAAACCCTGGGAACCACTGCCTTATGCAGCACGAGCATTTTTCGTTATGCAATTTGACACACATACGCTCATGGAGAGGATTTCTTCCATCCGGAACAAGATCTCATATTTTGCATTCAACATACCTAATCAAAATGTTCAATTTGATCACCTCAAAAGAGGTATTTTGAAATTCATAGGAACATTAGCTAAAGGCTAAGAAGCCTGTAATGTTTTTAATGGACTATTTTGTAAAGGCAGTGCTAATAAAAATCTCAGCCAGTAATTTGTATTTGAAGAAGTACAAATATGCTTTTATTTGCTGTCAAGGATGGGAAATAAGCAGTAGACTAGTATAAGTAGAAAAATGCTCTATCTTTGTGATTAGAAATAACTGTAGGAGAAGAATGGCAAAAGAATAACAGATTGTATTTACTTACCATTCTGAAGCACACACCTGTATAAAAGAAAAATTAAAAACAGTCAGCTTGTTACCTCTAAAAAATTTTATATTTCCTAACTTAATTTTCATCTGTTGTACTCAATAGTAAGTGAAATGAACAAAAGTTTTACTATCTAAATATATTCAAAAAACATTTTTTTAAATTATCTTCCCTTAAATAAAAAGAGAAAGGGAAAATTACTTTTGGAGAAAATTAGTAATCTGAATATTTCATATTATTTGAATATTTTATTCAAAGTATAATAAAATGTCAATCTTTATATTCATTCTGTTGCAGTGATTTTCAATCGGTGTGCTGCAAGAATTTTTAAAGCATGCAATATGTGACTATTAAGTCAGGGGTGGTGACTTCTTTTCCCTTAGATTGTGAAAGGAAATACACCAGAAAGCCACTTGAATTAAGTCAGTAAGGAGTATTACTGTATTTTGCCATGCATAATGAGTTTCCATGTGTAATGCACCCCCACAGTTCTGGTCCAAACTTTCAGGAAAAAAGTCTTTCCTTTTAATTTTTTAATTCAATTATTTATTTATTTATATTTAGAAACAAAACCTATTATCTTATACGAGGGCATTATTTTGCATATGGATATTGTTATTGCTTTCTAGAGATACTTCATGCATAAACATAAGTAAAAGAATTAAAAACATTTATATAGATACAGAATCAGTACTACCCATGTAAAATGCACATCCTTATTTTCCCTAAAAAATTTGGACAAAAGAGTGCGCATTATACACAGCAAAATAAGGTAGTCTAGGAATATTTAAGTAGATCAATCAGTAGAATGGAGAATCCAGAAATAAAATCCAGTTGATATGAGATTTAAACATATGACAAAAATATATTTCAGTTTAATGGGAAAATAGTGATTATTTAATAAACAGTACTGGCACAACTGGCTATCCACCTGGTAAAATATAGTCAGTCCCCAATCTGATACTATAAAATAAAAAACAAATTCTAAATGGAGTAAATAAGGAATGTAATAAATAAAGCATTGGAAAGTTACAACACTCATTAAAATTATAACTAAAATATAGAACAACCATCACTCAGAACCATCAGAAATCGAGTTGAATGGAAGTCTGAAAACTATGGAATTAGAGAAACCACATCCATTCAGACTGGTAGGAGGGGCGGAGACATAGAATGGGTGGGTCCCATATCCACATGTGGTGGATAAAAACTCAAGAGGGATGTCTCAGGAGTGAGGAGTCCCAGCCCCACACAGGTCCCCCCACCCGGAGTACCAGTTCCAGGAAGACAAGTCACCATAATTTCTGGCTGCAGAAACCAACAGGGAATGAGTTGGTGGAAGAAACTCCTGGAGTTACGAGCAGTTCCCCTTCAAGAACCCACACACACTTATGCAGACACACTCCTCTGAGCTCCAGCACCAGCACAGCAGCTTGAAATGCACCAGTGGCATACACGAAAGAAATGAAGTGTCTGGCATCAAGATAGGAACTGGAGGACAGCTTTCTCCCAGACAAAAAGGCAGACAGAGGCCACTGTCCCTTTTCTGAACCCTCCCCCAACAGAGTCACAAAGTCCGCAAGCAGGTGCCATATCTGAGACTCCACCAACCTGGCTAATACTGTTTGCCCCTCCCTGGAGGTCCCCTGAGACTCCATCCCACCCAATTTACAGACCTACCCAAGTTGTTAACAGAAACTTTTCCATATGAATGGCTAGTCTTGGCTGATGCTTCACAACTTCCAAACTCCTATCAAACAAGCAACAGCTGGCTTCAGTAAGCCTCCTGCCACACCTCTTGCTAAGTGACCCCAGGCCTGGCACTAGCAGCAGCCAGCCTAGATTCACAGCTTGGCTTCACCTCAGAATCTCCAAGCCCAGCACAAGAAGCAGCCATCTCATATTGCTTTATAGCTCATGTAGGGTGGCCCTGGGCAGAACACAGGTGGGAACTGACCTTGGCCTGCACCATCTAGGAAACCCCAGAGCCTGTGCACCCAATGGACAGCTACAGACCACATAGGAGCGCCACCACCCTGCCCCTACACAGCTGATCCTCCACAAAGGGCAGAGGTTGGTCGTCAGTGGTCACAGCCAGTCCTTGCAGCTGACTAGCCTGGGTAAATCCCTCCCATCGATCTGCCAACAGCAACCAAAGCTCAACTACAAGAGGAAGGTGTGCTCAGTCCACACAAAGGACACACCTCGAGTACCCTGTCTGGGTGATAGGGGAGGCTGTGCCACTGGACCCTACAGAACACCAATTACATTAGGCCACACTGCCAAGACACGGAGTTAAAATATCTCTACCTAATACATAGAAACAAACACAAGGAGGCTGCCAAAATGAGCAGACAAAGAAACATGGCCCAAATGAAAGAACACATCAAAACTCCAGAAGAAGAACTAAACAAAATGGAGATAAGCAATCTACCCAATGCAGAGTTCAAAATACTGGTTACTAGGATGCTCAAGGAACTTAGCAAGGACCTCAACAGCATAAAAAAGATCCAGTCAGAAATGAAGGATACACTAATTGAAATAAAGAACAATTTACAGGGATATAATAGTAGACTGGATAAAGCCAAGAATCTAACCAATGACTTGGAACATAAGGAAGTGAAAAACAACCAATCAGAACAAGAAGAAGAAAAAAGAATCCCAAAATATGAGGTTAGTGTAAGCAGCCTCTGGAACAATTTCAAGCATTCTACACATTCATATCATAGGGGTACCAGAAGGATAAGAGAAAGAATAAGGAATTGGAAATCTATTTGAAAAAATAATGAAAGAAAAATTCCCTAATGTGGTGAAGGAAATAGACATGCAAGTCCAGGAAGCACAGAGAGTCACAAACAAGGAATGCAAAGAGACCCACTCGAAGACACGCCATAATTACAATGCCAAAGGTTAAAGATAAAGAGAGAATCTTAAAAGCATCAAAAGAAAAGCAGTTAGGTACCTACTGGGGAATTCCCGTAAAACTGTCAGCTGATTTCCCAAAATAAACTTTGCAGGCTAGAAGAGATTGGCAAGAAGTACTCAAAGTTATGAAAAGCTGGGACCTACAGCCAAGATTGCTCTACCCAGCAAAAATATGATTTAAATTGAAGGGCAAATGAAGAGCTTCCCAGACAAGAAAAAACTAAAGGAGTTCATCATCACCAAACCATTATTATATGAAATGTTAAAAGGAATTTTATTTAAGAAAAAAGAAGATTAAAGCTATCAATTGTAAAATAATAGTAAACTTACAACTATCAGCAACTGAATCTAAAAACCAAACTGAGCAAACAAGAAGAACAGAGACAGAATCATGGATACAGAGAGTGTTTTGATGGATGCCAGATAGAGGGGAATGTGGGAGAGTGGGTGAAGAGGTAAGGGGACTAAGAAGTAAAAATAGGTAGTTACAGAATAGCGATGGGGATATAAAGTCCAGTATAGGAAATGAAGTAGCCAAAGAACTTATCCACATGACCCATGGACATGAACAATGGTGTGGGATTGCCTGAGGCTGTGGGGAGGTGCTGGGGGGTGGGGGATGGGAAATATTGGGACAATTGTAATGGCATGATCAATAAAATATTTTTTAAAAAGTTAGAAGAAAACCTAGAAAAACAACACTTACACTCTGTTTAGTCATCAAAATTAAAACTATTTTTTGTCATACTGGCAAAAAAATATTTCTTGGCATGCCTCAGAATTTAGTAATTAGTTTATGTATGCCATGAGATGATAATGCTTGAAAATCGCTGCTCTGTTTTAAAATGCTAAATGAAATAAAATGCTTATTACAAGGATAGCCAAGTACACTCGACATAAAATTTACCTAACCACAGCTTTTAGAATCTGTTCTTTAAATACAAGAACTAAATCCAACTTTAAATGTAATAAAACACTCTGTTTTAATTTTAATTCCACATTCCAGAAAAGGCAAAACTGCAGGTACAAGAAACTAATCAGCAGCCGCCGAGGCCCTGGAGGGCAGAGAGGAGGGCCACGCCGGGCACCGCGGAGTCCGTGGGATGAGGACGCTGTTCTGCATTTCAGCTACGGTGGTGATGACATGACTCTGCAGTTCTCAAAGCTCCTTGAACTGGACACTAAAAAGGGTGAATGTTACTGAGTTTAGATTACACTTCATTTGAAAAATAAATTAGAAGAAAAAACTCAGGACATCACAGGGGATAAATCAGCCAAAAGTTACTGCTTCTGTTAACAGCAATTGCACCTGGTGAAGAAAATACAGAAGGAATCAGAGGGTTAGGTAATCTTACACACTTCTGTAAGTGGATTTATAGTAATAAGAGGTATTATTTGTTTCCTGATGATAGTGTATTGCAGTACCAAATGAAGAAACACAGTAAAGCTATAAAGACAGGATAATATCGCAAGTGGAATTCTTGTAGCACTATAAAAATACTTGCAATGCCACGTACACAAGGTGGAGGAATGATGAATGGAAGTATGGACCTGAAGGGGAATCAGAAAGGCAATCTGTTATACACACAGAGGGAAAGACATTATCTTGCAGACATAAGAGAAAGTGGCAGAAAATTCAGGAAGAATGTGTTGCACCAGCCCATGCAGAAAGAGAAACCTGAACAGACACCAATCCCTCTGGTAATGAAAGGCCTGAGCACAATGCGCTGCTCAGTTGGGGCTCAGGCAGCTGCACCAGGACCTCACTTTGCGGCAAGACGCGTCAGTGAGAAACTCCAAGGTGAATATTTGCAAAGACAATCACACTTTAAATCTACAAAGAAATATTGGTATTCAACAAAATCATATCATGAATTTTAAACGTCAGCCTCCTGTTGTGTAAAATTAGATTTCCCTGTTGTAACACACCTGCTTCACCCTGGGACCTGGCTGCACGCGTCAGCTTTGAATGCAGAACATCACCCAGTCCCCAGCTGACAAAGCAGCCCTTGGTGACTCTAAACACCTTTAGTGGGTTAGGAAGGACTGACTTACAGGGAACGAAATTCTGCCTCGCTTTAACATTTCTCCATCCATCCAGGGTCTGCCCCTGGAGCCACTCACACCATGGCATCTTTCAAACAGCTGGAGTGGCCTTCGCCCCTGATTTTTCTCCAAGCGAACTATCCCCAAGCACTTTAATTTGAGACACTTTTGAAGTCCCCACCACAAGCACAACCTGTAGAGGATATAAAAACAAGCCACCAGCTTGACCTTCAAAATACTATCCCTACTGTCTAATGAGACACAGACATGAATATATAAATAACTGCAGTGGAAAGCAAAATGGATTAAAAAGAAGTAAAAACAAGAAGTAGAGCAGAAGTATAAGTGAAATGCTACAGGAACAAAGATGAGAAAAGGCATTAGAAGCTACTGAAACTAAGTTAATACCGTCAGTAAAACAAACTTGAATTTCTAAAGCACAGGTGAGCAAACAGATTGCCACAATCCACTTCCACGGGTGTCATTAGTATTCACCTGAGAGTTGGTAAAACATCAAAGAGTCCATACACAGCTTAATCATTTTCCCTTTCAAACTTTCAGAATGTATTATTCTAGATGCAACTGTAATGAAACATTACAAACTATGCTTTAGTTACAAATGTTCTTAAAATACAGCTGGTCCGCCCCCTGACCCTCATCTGAAAGACCCAAAGAAACAGAAGTTGGTGAGGCAAAAACATGGAGCTCCTGAAAATGTGGAGATTAAAAAGTAGAGGATGGAGAGGGAGGGGAAAAAAGAGTAACTTCACAGGGAGAAAGCTGACAAACTGGATCTCAGCCAGGTGATCAAGGTCAACAACATTAGTGGTAAGTCATATTGATAGTATGTATCCTTTTGATATGGTGTGATGAAAGCAGCGCCTTACCTCTGTGGTCTTCCTCCCAATAACCCATAACCCTGGTCTTAGCATGACAGTAATATCAGACAAATCCCAATTGGGGAGCATTCTACATAGTACCTAACCTCAAAGAACTTCTCAGAATCGTACAGAAAACAAAGGTAAGTCTGAGAAACTGTCACAGCCTAAAGGAGTCTAAGGGGACAAGACGACTAATTGTCATGTGATATCCTGGAAGGATTCTAGAACAGAAGAAGAACTTTAGGTAAAAACTAAGGAAATCTGTATAAAAGTATAAACTTTAGTTAACAATAATGTATTGATATTGGCTCACCATTCCTGACAAATGTATCACACTGATAAAAGATGTTAACAATCAGGGAAACTGGATGTGGGGTATACAGGAACTCTTTCCAACTTTTCTATGAATCTAAAAGTATTCTAAAATTTAGAAAAATGTTTAAAAGCAAAGCAGAGAAAGAGAAGCAGCAACGGAAAGTACCAGCACCCCAAGGTTCTAAATGTAGACTCTGCAGATGGACCTGAGAGATGAATCCACTCTTTGTAATATGATTTCTATAAATGTATATTCCTGAATTTCAAACAACTGACTTATAAACAAATTCTTGGAATACAATGTGTTTGTAAATGAGGGTGTGTGTATTTGAAACAAAGCAGGTACATTTGATCCATAGAACATATCGACTGCCATTTTGTCACCAAGGATGTTTAAAATGCAAACATTCTAAATGGAAATATAACAGCACCCCTTTGTTTGGGTTGGGAAATATTTTGTTATAAATTTTATGAAGCCAATTTAATTTATTGATCAATTTTCCAGGACAGGAAGGTTAAATCATTTACATGTTCATTTTTGTGTCATTAAAACCATTTTCATTGGGAATATTTTCCATCTAAATATTTTTATGGTAATTTTATTTATCACTTCATATTTTGTCCATATTAAATGTTGCCATAACTTCTTCCATTATAAATTTACTTAGCCATTAATTTTAGCAAGCCAGTTTCACTATTTTATTATTCCATACTTTTAAATTAAAAGTTAACTTTATAATGTTCTCTGTAATTATTATCCATTTTATAGTGTTAAAATTAAAATTTTCATTTTTGGCTATTTAGTGTAAATTATTTCTACACAATCACTATAATTTGGCTAAAACACTAATGGTTTGTGTTTATTTCTTAGGCAACACACAGGAAAACGGCGAGGTACAGACTGATACCCAGAGATAGTGAGACATTGTGAGCGAGCGACAGAGTCAGAGGCTGCAGCTTCTGAGTGTGCTGACTGTTTACTGACCAGGTCAAACTTTCTTGGACCCAAAAGTACCATAAAATTGTCCTCAGGGTCATCTGAGGAACGGTCCAAGTGGCTGGGTCCAAATGTCCTGGGCCAGTGTCTGTATGAATTCAGTGTGTAAGTCAGAAGGAAGGCAAAAGTAAAGGGGGAAAGGATATTGAGAGGAGAGTCAATACAGTGATAAAGAGCATGGCCTCCGGTATCAAGAGTGCTAAGGTTCAAATCCCAGCACTGCCACTTAACTCACTGTGTAACCTGGGAAAGTCACTCTCTATGGCTCAATTTCTCCACCTGTTAAATGAGGAAATGGTTGAGGCTACAGGGTTGAGAATTAAATACATGTGAGACAACGCATGTAAAATATGGAGTACAGAACTTGGCACATCCTAAATTCTCAGCAAATGATTGATACATACATACATACATACATACACACACACATGTGCAAATATGTGATTGCGAATTTGTCCCACTATTGCCATAGGTAGTTAGGTAATTATTGATAAGAAAGGGAAGCAAAGGGAATTAGACATTGAGCTTAATAAGCTGGGAGCATAAGCCTACTTTGCTTAACCAGGAAGCTACAGCTTCCAACCCCAAGGGATCATACCATTGCTCCACCAAGGGAATTAACACTCCACCCTTTCCTCCTCTGGTGCAGGAGTGTTGGGGGTGTAAGGGAAGGTGCTGGATCATAGAGGCCTGTCAGTCTAACTAGGGCATGTAAACCTATCAAAAACCTGTGAAAACTTAGGAAGTTGTTTGGTTCTTTTGAAAAAGCACCTGGTCCATCCTGAACCCAAGCTAATATAATCCCATGGTAATAAAGAAGCATGCGCTCCCTTGCACACTTCGCTCTCTCTCATGACCCACACTCACCAGTTCATTCTCCAATTCTCTCTTGCCCAAGAGCACACAACCACCCGGGTCCAGCAACTACTGGGGCCTGCGGCAGATGGCGTGGGCTCCCGAATGACTAAGCTTCCATATGAAGCAGAGACTCAGCCCTGGCTTTTGTTTTGGCCTTGCTGAAGACCGTTTGAACTTTTTTAATGGCAGGACGGAGGTGGGACATTAGAAACACAGGGGCAGCTTCTAGTTCCACACAAATGAACCATCTTGCCACACCACAATCTCCCCTCTGTGGGTCCTTGGAATGCTTTCCTCATGATGCCATGGAAGAGGCTTATCTCCACCGACAGCAATACTATGCCTTGATAAATCAATAGCATGCGTGTACTTTCTTTCACTTAACATACTGCAAATTACAGGACTTACTGCCCTAAAGCTCATTTTTTTTAAACACCACTGTTTACACACATTACTTTTACCTTTCCTATATTTGTACTGTTGCCCAAAATTGATTTTCATAAACCGTGTGACCCACAAGTGCAATTACACAATTAAAATTAATATAAATATATCACATATTCACAGAAAACACTGCATAATGGAAAAGTGAAAGTTTCAGAGCTAGAGAGATGGAGGATCAAATCCCATCTGTCAGTTTGGGGCTTGTCCAAGTTACTGAACCTCCCTCTACCTGTTTTCTCATTGTTAAAACAGGAGTAAGATATATTGTTGAAAAATTGTGATAAGGATTAAGTAAATAAAAGTAAGATGCTTGGCACATGGAATATTTCCAGTGAATGTGTCACACACACACACACACACCCTTAACCACTGCCATCTCTGTCCAGTGGACCAAATATTTTGTCAGGTGATCTTTGTCACCATTTTCATATATTATGTGTAATGTGTTTCAGTGACTTATTGTAGCAGTTTTCAATCCAGAGTACCATACTCCTGGTGGACCCAAAGACTTTCTATAGAATGTAAACCATGGATAATTTTAAGGGAATCGGTTTCCAGATCCTCAACTTCCATATGTGGTGTGCTTCTCAGACCTACCCTCCTGCTCTACCACCCTTCTCATAATCACTCCTTGAAAGAAACGTCCATCTCTTTACAAAAGATATCATCTCATCCATCCTTAATCTTACCCTAATACATTGCCCCAAATTGTAAAAACCCCTAGAGTACCAAAATAAAAGGATAATTCAACGTTTCCTTTAATCAAGATTTCTCCTTAAAAAAGAATTTTTCGATACAAATTGACTTTTTAATTTAATAATATTTACCATATTTTTGAAAGTATTTATATTATTTTCAACAATTGTGTTCTAATAATAATTGCAATACTAACTCAAGCCAGAAAAAAATTAATAGAGCTTTATGGACAAAGGAAATCAAGAAAATATATCACACCTATATATGTGTATACATACACACATACATATTGTACATACATATTGCACAAAAGTTGATAGGTTATCACTGAGACACTCTCAAGCATATCAGTGGGATCAAACTCTGTGGGGGAAATGAATTGGAAGTCAAATTCCAAAGGGAAAAGATATGATGTTAAATTTCTCAATGTTAAAAAGCTTGATTTTTAAACGAAATGATGGTATTAAATCACTACTATATTTCTATTCCCTTGTATAAACTTCATAGTGGTTTAACATTTTAATTTGGAAATATCAACAGTTACAATAAGCCAGACATTACATCCTTTGCAACTATTTAAATTAACGATGAAACAAAAATTAGATAACATTTTAAGAATTCTTTTAAAAGTTACAGTTTTATATATACATGCATATGCTCTCCAGCGGAGTGAACCCTGAAAGGTCATATGGGTGTCTTTCCTGAAGCTCAGGTCAAGTCTAGTATTTTCCAAGGCAAGTAACAGGATAACTAGTTTAAGGACCCTCCTTTTCCTACCCAACTTCATTTTTTTCCCTTTCAGTCTGCCTGCCCCCATTAGTAATACTTTTCGCGTTAGCCTGGAGTCCCTCCGCCCCTTCCCTTTTTCCTCCCTTGTCTCCGCTCTTTCCCCGACCCCGCCCAGCCAGCTTTCCAGCGCATGCGCTTTTCGCCTCCTTCCCACTCGCGACTGCTGTGTCATGGCCCAGCGGAAGTCCCAGCCGCTCCAGGGAAGGGGATCTTTATGATGGGAAGGTCCTCTCCCAGTCTTGTCTCCTTTCTCCCTAACACCAATTTGGTCTCTCACAGTGGGGGGTGGGGGTCCCCTACCCTGCACTCTCCCGAACACCTCGTAGTCCACGGATTTGAAAGGCCCTGCGGTAGACATGGCGGCGAGCCCTCTGCCGAGGAGCCAGAGCGAGGTTCGAGGCGCGGCAACTGCGGCAGCCGTGAGGAGGAGGGGGCACATGGGACCGCTCCGCGCACCCCGCGCCTGTCAGCGGCCCGGGACGCGCGCGCCGGGGTCACGCGTTGGAAGCCGACAAATGGGACTGCGGGGCTAGGGAGGGAAGGCCGCCAGAGACGCCTGGAGGAAAGAGGCCTCGCGCCCGGTGCCCCCGGCCTCGGTCCCCGCCCCGCCCTCTGGTGCGACCCGGCTGGCTTCCCGGGGAGGAAGCACTCGCACCCGCGGCGCTCTTTTCTCGGTGTTTGTAAATAAAAGCCCAATCCTGGGCCCTTGTGTCAGTAGTTCTGTACCCAAAAGTGCGTTCTTTGGAAATGAAAGATTTGCTAGCCTGGTGGTGGAGAGTGTTTGGTTAGTGACTGCCAAATCTATAGGGATTTTTTTTTTAAAGATTTTACTTATTTTTAGAGAAGGGAAGGTAGGGAGGAAGAGACGGAGAGAAACACCAACGTGTGGCTGCCTCTCACGCACCCTCTACCGGGGACCTGGCCCGAAACCCAGGCATATGCCCGGACTGGTCTACCGGGATTTTCAGCCAATTCTCAAGGTGATGTCTGCTCTTCTCCATCTCCTCCAACGATTCAGAAAGTCACTGGGCTTGAATCCATCTTCTACATGGATTCTCGTATATTCTGGTTTAAAATCTAAACCCTTTCCTTGCTGGCCTGCCTCAGTGGATTGAGCGTCAGCCTGCGAATCTGAAGATCACAGGATTGATTCCCAGTCAGGGCACAAGCTGGGGCTCAGGCCAGGTCCCCAGTAGGGGCTGCGTGAGAGGCAACTGATTCATGTATCTCTCTCACACATCCGTGTTTCTCTCCCTCTCTTTCTTCCTCCCTTCCCCTCTTTCTGAAAATAAATAAAATCTTTAAAAAATAAAGCAAAACCTAAACCCTTTTATGCCAGTGGGGGGGAAAAATTATCACCTGTCCACTAGTATAACATTGTTATAGTTTTGATTACTATTCAGCAACATCCCAATTGCCTAGAAGGTTAAAGCAATTTATGCTTAGAAAATTTTACTTCCTGGTGAGCTAATATGAAGTTTTAATTTAAAGCAACTCACCACTCCAAAGAATCTGGATACAGCTATTGATAATCTGCTGCCTTCTAGAATTCCAAATCCTTTTTTTTACTCATGAGAATTTGCATTTCTCAACATATTTGTTGGCTTCAATACCTTTACATATGTCTCTGCATCTGGCCATAGAGTTAAAATAATCCTCTGCAATCTGATTCGATATTATGTGCCAATTCCATTAGAGAACACCAAAAATCATCTAAAACTATGTTAGAATGCGGTTAAATCATTTTAAAGTAAAATATATTTTGGAAGTGATAATTTAAATAATTTCATGTAATGAGTTTCCTGGTCTATTATGGAGACCTCACAATTTATGTCTTCCTCTCATCTCCCTTCCAGTTCATCCATGGGGACTCTAGAATCGACATAGATCTTATGTCATTCTTTTCAATGGTATGTCTTCAAAGTCTCTCTACACTGCATTCCAAATAAAACCAAAGGTCTTCAGCCTCCATTAACTTCTGATTACCTGCTCATCCCCATCTTATTTGTTATAGGTACCCTATAGTCAAGATACTTCAAATTATTCTGCTCTCTGAACACACCTTGACCTTATTTTTAAAAAATATTTGTTCATGGATCTACTTTATCTAAACACCTCCTCCTACTCCCAAATCTTCCTCTATCCAGTTCACTGGCCTGTGCAAGTATTGGATTTCATCCTAATTATTAATGTCTTTCTCACTAGTACTGTGCCTTCCAGGAAGTAATATCTCAGATTGGATTGAGGTCCTGTCACTATTAGTAATCCTGTCACTGACTGGAAAGGTCGACATTTTCCTTTTCTTAATCAATCTTTGACGTTTCTCCACCTTTACCCAAGCGTACCCCTGTCAATTGTTATGTAGCTTTATTGTAATTTTAGAGGTGCTATAGCAACAACTGACATTTGCTTAGCTAAAAAATTTACTGTGTCTGCCAACTCCACTATATTAGCAAAGAGAAATCATGTACCATTTAAGCATGGATTGCCAACAATATGTGATTTTTAAGAGTTTAGAAATTTTAAGCAAATGTTACTAATATTTAAATTAATTTGAAATAATAGAAACATCTACTTCTAATTAAAGCATTTTTTAAATAGAAGGAAAATTATTTATTAACCTAACATAACCATCATTTTTTAGTACACTTCCTATATTTTTTTAAGTAGTTAAAATCAAAGTATACTCTTCACTTTGGGCTTTGTTTGTTCTTTTTACGAGGACAGGATTATCCTAATTCTAAAACTAGATAAGACATTACAAGAAGAAAAAGAAAAGTATATGCCAATATCACTGATGAACATTGATACTAAAATCAATGTTCATTTTGCCCTGAATACAGCAATACATCAAAAAGGTCATATACCTTGATCAAGTGGGATTTATTCCAGGAATGCAAGGTTGGTACAGCATTCACAAATCAATAAATGTGATTTACCACATAAACAACAAGGAGAATAAAAACCACATGATCATATTAACAAATGCAGAAAAGCATTTGATAAAATCCAGCACCCATTTATGATAAAAACTCTAACCAAAGTGGTAATAGAGGGAACATATCTAAATATAATAAAGGCCATATATGACACACTCACAGCCAGTAGCATATTCAATGGGCAAAAACTTAAATGTTCCTTTTAAGATCAGGAACAAGACAGGGATGTTTGCTTTCACCTTTCCTAGTCATCATAGTACTAGAAGTCCTAGCCACAGCACTCAGACAAGAAGAAGAAATAAAAGGCACCAAAAATGGGAAGGAAAAAATAAAACTGTCATTTTTGGCAGATGACATGACACTGTGTGTAAGTTTAAAACCCTAAAGCTTCCACCAAGAAACTACTAGGCCTGATAAATAATTCACTAAAGTAGAGGATACAAAATTAATATTCAGAAATCAGTTGCATTTTTATATGCCAATAATAAACTAACAGAAAAGGAAATTAAGAAAATAGCCCCATTCATAATTGCTTCAAAAAGAATAAAATTTCTAGGAATAAATCTAACCAAGGATGTAGAAGACCTATACTTGGCAAGTTATGACAATGAAGAAATAAACTGAAGAAGATACAAGTAAGTAGAAGCACATACTGTGGTCATGGATAGGAAGAATTAACATCATGAGAATGCCCACACTACCCAAAGCAATCTATAGATTTAATGCACTTCCTCTCGAGATCTCAATGATGTATTTCACAGAACTAGAACAAATATTTCAAAAACTTATGTGGAACCACAAAAGGCCCCGCATAGCAAC